>JARSSU010041790.1:0-56262 GCA_029619165.1 Eurosta solidaginis
ACGGCAAATTCACGGCAATTTTCCCAATAGGTAATTTTTTTCCACGTAAAAGTTGTCTTGCCAACTTCAGAGAGGTTGCAAATCCGGTACGTTCCGGTACCAAGTCCGACCATCTTAGGAACGATTTGTTATGAGAACATGCGAACTTCTAAGCCATACCGCCCTCCCACCCCCTGGATCCCTACGGAGTTCGGGTCGCCAGAGCCTCGGTTGTTAATGAAACAGGTTTAGCCACGGATAGGTGAGGTTGACAATTGAGTTGGAGAAGCTATATATTGCGCTACACAACCCCTTGAAAGGGTTGAGCTCCACAACCCTTTAAATCCATTTGGTATTTTATTCGCCTCTTAAGACAGGCATACCTACCGCGGATATATTCTAATCCCCTAACCCGCTGGGGTAGCTCTTCATCCTGATCATTTCGGTATACTTATTGGTTGGTCTATCTCTTCTCCTTTAAGGGTTTACAATTTTGAGATTCGTGATAAACTTAATATATATATAATATATATTCAAATCATTTTGTGACTTGCAGCTTTCCTGAAGTATGCACTCCATTACTGTTATTTCTTACAATTCCTGTGACTACAACTAGTCCTGAACGATCATTTTAAAAACTAAAATTTATAAAAACATTCTAAAGAAACTATGAGACAAGACAGGTCGGACCTCTATGCCAGGAATTGGCCGGTGAATCCTGTACTCAAAGAACAATACCCTAAACTTGCAGAAGAGGAACGCACACTCCCTAAGGAAACACGAGTCACTCTAGCTCAACTTCGATCTGGATACCGTAACAGGTTAAACTCTTACCTATCCATAATCAACCTCGACATACAAAACATATGTCCTGGTTGTAACGTGTCCCCACATGACTCCAACCATCTCTTCAACTGTATTGTGGAACCAACGCATCTAACACCCCTCTCATCATGGTCCACCCGTGTTGAAACAGCAAGTTTCCTTGGACTCCCGTTAGGGGATATTGATGACAATTTGTGATCGATCGCACCCATTGGATGGGGCGAAGCACTGCTACAACAACAACAACTAGCACTTACAGATATATTCACTAGGGCGTCCGATATTAACCACATTATTTCGACGCCACAACCCATCAATTTTACATTAAGTCTGAAAACAAATTGTTGAGACCTTAAAATAATTACATTATATTAAATTTAAATCATGATAAAAAAAACTATACTGGCATGGATGTTATTTAGTTCAAAACGCCGTTCCAATAAGATTTGATCGCGATCCATAGCTGGATGGCTCATTAGAGCGCCCTATATAACTCTACTAGAGATGGTGAAAACTTCAAAAATGCGACATTATTTCATAGTTAACGAAGTTTTTATTCACCTGTGTCCTACTGTAGCCAAATAAGCATTCCATTCGCCGTTTCGAAGGGTCAGCAGTAGAGATATACGCCGCCGCCGCCGCCGATTTAAGATGTTTTTTGCACGCCGCCGCCGAATGTCAAAAATATCGGCGCGGCGGCGTTCGGCGCGTTACTCTATTTTCTACTCTTTTAAGACTGGCTATGTCATTTATTCTTCCTCTCGAAAATTCGTCCGATATGGTCGAAATGGGTATCAAGAGATGCGCATCACTGCCAGTTATAAAAATGCAATTGCGAAATTGAACACTTTCTAACCGTTCAAAAGTTATTTGAGAAAACAGGCGATTTCAATGCCAGCTTAACACGGATTTAGCATCACCGAATTCACCAAGTTATTAAAAAAACACTTAAAGAAAAGTTATATAATAAATTTAAATGCTCCCTTCGCATAATTTGTTTAAAAAATTAATAAAATACAATGAATTTAAATAAAATGTCCCAAGTCGAACATATTTTCAAATTGTCCTCAAGTTGTTAAAAAAGTAAGTTGCGCGAAAAAGGTGCCAAATTTTATATCCCGATTGGCTGAAAGAATAAGCGAAATCAGTGAAGCAAAATCCTTTAGGAGGCTCCGGTGGTTTAAATTCTCCTTTGAAATGATTCTCAGCCCACACTTAAGTTGCATATGTCTTCAACACGTATGGGAAGGGTTGGAAAAATCAATTTATTTGCTGAACTATAAAATAGCGTCTGAAATCTTAATTTCATCATTTAACACCCAAGTCTCTTGGTTTGACATTTCCTAAAGTTGGCGGCCCTATCCCCAACTAGTCCCTTGGAGTGAATCACATTGGATATAACCTATCAACCATGTTTTAAATATGACCAACACGTGACGGCTTCTGTTACAAATGTGAATACGTAGGCACATTTTTTAACCATGTCCAAATGACCGGGTATTCTACTAGCCTAACGTAGGGGATAGTCGAACTAGTCTGAACACTTAAGTCGGTCATCCATAATGAGCTCTTATATTATAAGGTCGGAAACGGAGACTATTGAGGTCAATGTATCGAACACAAACGTCTGCAAATTTTGGTCTAAATTTCCAAACTTCTTTTTATATAGATGCGCCAAGGATTATACGATTTTCACCCATGAGTTACGTAATGATATCTACTTAGACTGCTTATGATTTCGAGGGCGGCATCCTTGACCGAATAGTTACTTCCTAACGTTTTAAGATGTGTTTTGTGTAACTCGGACGCATAGCGCGACAAAAACATCCGTCAGAATGTCTTCGGAGTTACACCTAGAGCTTCTAGGAAAGTAACGTCGACGATGGTATGAGTTCGAAGTCTCAGTCCTATGGCTTCTGTGCTGGCATATGGTATCAGGGCCAGGATGCGTGGTCGGGATTGCTACTGTTCGCACATCGGGAATAGCTCTTAAAAACAGCCGAAACAACTGGAGGCGCCCTGTACCACGAGAGTCATGAGTATTAAAACACCATTAATAGCAACCGTAAGTCGCATTTGTGCGTGACCAGCATGTAGCCATAAATGATTTAAAGAAATCGTGGCGACGTCGGGTATTAGAGTTAGCACAGAACATCTCCTTCGGTGAAACTACCCTAAAAAAGTGTGAACATTTTAAGTATTTCTCCCTCTCTCCGCAAGGAGCTACTACCGAAATTTTTTTAACGATCCACGACATTTTGAGGCAAAAACAGCGGATATTTCCGAAATGGTCGAAACATCGACTTCCTTAAATACATATAAACAAAACCTTTCTAAATATTATTTTTATTTAATTTTCGCTTTACAAAACTCCCAGATACTTATCCGCAAGTTAATGATATTGTTCCAGATCGTCAAAACTGCCATTGACGTCAGCAGTATGTTTCCATATTCATTAGTTGTGGACAATGTGATACTCTGAAGTCCAGCCATTCAATTAAGAGGTTTACGCCGATCACTTTGTCGGCGCGCCGCCCACGCCGCCGCCGCCGATTAGGTGACCGGCGTAAACCTCTAGTCAGCAGAGCTAGGGTGATATTCAACCCAGCATTGGATATGCTCAGTGATTAAAATTAAAATTATATACATATATAACATAATTCCTTGCAACACTATTAATTTTGGACTTTTAATATATTTGGATCAAGATAAAAATTATTTTCGGAATAAAAGTACGGCTTGATAACAAAGAACCGGCTTATCCGAATTAAAAAAAATCTTATTTGGGATAAGCCGTTTCTTTGTTATAAAGCCGGACTATTATTTTGGCCTTAAAAAATAAAAGTCCGGATTTAACTTTTATTTCCGGACTTTTATTTTTAAAACTCCGAGTTTAACTAGTTCTATCGGACTTAAAAATAAAAATACAGATTTTACTTTTATATGTGGACTTTTATGGAAAAAGTTCGAAAAATAAAAAGGATGCATGATTCGACATGATATTGCTATAGGGATACCTGGGAACTCAAACATTTTCACCTAGGACAATTTTTTGACAAGGACTTTTTCCACTCCGAAAAAAAAACTATTATGTTCGGTCCCTGCATGCACATATTTTCGCTAACAACAGACGATGCCTCAATTGAACTTTGCATCATTGAGTATTTATGAAGCTTATCAGTTAACATAACTAAATTTATTTTAGACGGGTGCGTTTGCCGGTAAAACAACAACCGCAACATAAAACTTATAAATCGTTTGCTTATCAACTTCGTTGTGCATATGCAAAGGTTGAAAATAATAGAAGCTTGTTTAGTTATTTTAAAAAATTCAAATCCACACAGTTTAGTGGATCTTTTTTTGTTAAAATTTCAAAAAAAAATCATCATGAATTGTTAAATTTTGTTGAGATCTGTTCAAATTAAGCAAAAATTACTTACGAATATGTTTGAATCAGACCTCTTAAATTTGAATTATCATTTGTAATCAATTAATTATATGCCTATTTTTATGGCCTATGATTATTTCAATTGTTTTCCGAAAAAAGCAATTACTAATTGAATACCATTAGAAAAATTTTCTGATTTTTTTAATTTTCGTTGATTATTTTTTTGCTTTGTTGAAAAATCATGATTTCTACTTCCTTTATATTAGGTCGGTAACCGACCGTCGGTTGAATGTTTGTCCGCTTTTCATACAAATCTTGCAATCGATTTTTAAGTAACTTCTCATTGAGCTACAAACGTTAAACTTTACACGTAGGTTACAACACCGTGACAATGCAACAAACGGAAAAAATCCGTTAGGGGGCGCATACGGATCGAAATAATTAGATAAGAATTTGAAAATTTTCAAACCAGATTTTAAGTAAGTTCTAGGTGAGCTAGAGACTTGAAATTTCAAACTTAATTCAGAGGTCGATGACACGATACAAAAAGATTCGCTAGGGGCGCACGGGATGAGATATTTAGAAAAATCGTACGAAACGGAGGGAACTTTGGGATTGATTTTTATGTAAGTTCTCATTGAGCTACAACTGTAAAACTTCACAGATTGGATGAGACGCCGAGAAAATTTGAGAAAAGGAGATACAAATTCGTTAGGTTGCGCGCGGCTCGAAAAAATTAGATAATAATTTGGAAATTTGAAACCGGGTTTTAAGTAACTTCTGGATGAGCTAAAGGCTAAAAATTTGGAGCTTAATTCAGAGGTCGATGACAGCCGATGGCACAATACAAAAAGTTTTGCTAGGGGGCGCGCGGACTGAGATATTTAGAAAAATCAAAAGGAACGGAGGGAATTTTGGGAATGATTTTTATGTAAGTTTTCATTGAGCTACAAGCGTAAAACTTAACAGATAGGTCAAAACACCGAGAAAATGTAATAAAAGGAGATACAAATTCCGTTAGGTGGCATATGGTTCGAAAAAATTAGATAAGAATTGGGAAATTTGTGAGACGAGTTTAAGTAACTTCTCATTGAGCTACAAACACAAACCTCGGAGCAGTTAGACCGTACAAAGGACAAAAGGAGAAACATCGTTAGGTGGCACGGGCGAAAAAAAAATAGATAATAATTTGCGAAATTTGAAAAACGGGTAAAGTAACTTTCGATGAGCTAGAGGCTAAAAATTTAGAGCTTAATCAGAGGTCGATGACAGCCGATGACACAATACAAAAAGTTTCGCTAGGGGCGTAGGGACTGAGATATTTAGAAAAATCAAAACGGACCGGAGGGAATTTTGAGATTGATTTTTATGTAAGTTCTCATTGAGCTACAACTGTAATACTTCACAGATAGGATAAGACGCCGAGAAAATTTAAGAGAAGGAGAAAAAAATTCCATTAGGTGGCATACGCATCGAAAAAATTAGATAAGAATTGGGAAATTTGGTGTTTTGAGATCGATTTTAAAGTAACTTCTCACTGAGCTACAAACATGAAACCTCAGAGACAGGTTAAGACACCGTGACAAAGGAACAAAAGGAGAAAAAATGCCGTTAGGTGGCGCACGGATCGAAAAAAAAATAGATAATAATGTGGAAATTTGAAAACGGGTTTTAAGTAACTTCTCGATGAGCTAGAGGCTAAAAATTTAGAGCTTAATTCAGATGTCGCTGACAGCCGATGGCACAATACAAAAAGTTTCGCTAGGGGGCGCACGGACTGAGATATTTAGAAAAATCAAAAGGAACGGAGGGAATTTTGGGATTGATTTTTATGTAAGTTCTCATTGAGCTACAACTGTAATACTTCACAGATAGGTCAAGACATATTTTTGCAATTTCTATGTCAAAATTTAAAAATCTAAATTTAGCAAGAATATGTCTTTATATAAGTGGACATTTTTCGCTTATTTTTGTCCATTTATATAAAGGAAGTGCTTAAAATTTTTTTTATTTTATTTTTATTTGTTAAATTTCAAAAAAAAATCAGCATAAATTGTTAAATTTTGTTGAGATGTTCAAATTAAGCAAACATTACTTACTAATATGTTTGTACCAGACCTGTTAAATTTGAATTAGTAACCAATTAATTATATGGCTATTTTAATGGCCTATGATTATTTCAATTGCTTTCCGGAAAAAGCAATTACTAATTGAATACCATTAGAAAAAAAAATAAAAATTATGATTTATTCCGATTATTGGAAAAATTCAAAAATAATCAAAATTAATCAAAAAAGCCTTTTTTGATTACTTTTCATCTTTGATTATTTTTCGCTTTGTTGAAAAAAGTCATGATTTTTTTTATTATTTTTTTTTAATCAATTGGAAAGTAATCATTAAAAATTGAAAAAATGGCAAGTAATCATTAAATGGCTTTTAAAGAAAATAATGAATTGAACGGGTAATCATTACCATTAGTAATCAAATCAATACAGGTCCGGTTTTAATGTGCGGTAAAATAAACGAACCCTTATCGGTTACCTCGTGCTTTGTTAGTCTTTAGATCCTGAGATCGAAAATTCGAACACTTATCAAAACAAAGGTTTAAATTTACAACCCGTCTATTCTAAATAATATTTTAATTAGCATTTTTATTTCATTTTAATTTTTCGTATAGCTTAACTTTTTTCGTCCGTTCTACCTCATAACACCAAACCGTCCAAAATGTTAGGATTAATAATAACGCTGCTCATGCTTGCACTGCTATTCGCTAGCTTCTACTTCGCCAAAACGTCCAAAGAGATGCCCAAGAATTGGTATGAATTAAAAATGGAATTACTCTTTCAATATATTGGCATTACGGGCTTAATACAAGACGCTATTTATCGTTCACGCGATCGTGTTGGTAAGTATTTACAAGATTTTACTACAAATATAATTTTATTATCTTTTTTCTTTATTTTTCTCAAACTAAGAACTTTATAAACAACCTGGACTTATAGCTGTAATAACTGGCGGCAATCGTGGCATTGGGCTTAGAACCGTGGAAAAACTGCTAAATTGTGATATAACAGTTGTAATGGGTAAGTTTATGTGGGGAGTGGAGTGCGAATCGATACGTGACAAAGTTGTTGATTTGAGTCCTTATTAAACTACAGTACGTAGATTTTTATACTTTTTATTATACTCAGAGTTGAGCAGAGCTCACAGCGTACTATTAACTTTGATTGTAATAACGGTTAGGTTGTACAGGTTATAAAAGGAATCGAGATGATATCGCTTCCATATAATCAAAAATGCATCAGGATCGCAACAAAAACATTTGATTGAACCATGTCCGTCCGTCCGTCTGTCATACTTAACACGATAAACTTCAGTAATTTGAGGTAATCTTGATGAAATATTGGTATGTGGGTCCCTGAGCACTCATCTCGATCGCTATTTAAAATGAAGGAAATCAATATCGACTAATAACCACGCTCACTTTTTCGATATCGAAATTTCGAAAAACAGAAAAGATGCGATAATTACATATACCAAGTCGAAAATAAAGCTATTAAACTTGATAGGTGTAGATTGACTTAGACGCAGACACATAGAAAATTAGTTAAATTTTTGGAACACTGACGTGGCACCGCCACTTTTAAAAGAAGGTAAGTTAAAAGTTTACAAGCTGTAATTAGTGGCAGTCCGTTGAATGATCATTATGAAATTTGGTCAGGAACGTTACTATTGCTATATGTATGCTTAATAAAAATTAGCAAAATCGAGATCGGCCGCACTTCATAAAAAAAAATATTTTTTTTAAGTTCAAATTTTAGCAAAAAATTTACATATCTTTACAGTATATAACTAATTATGTCAACATTCACACTACCGTAATGATATGGTGAAACAAAATGCAAAAATAAAAGAGAAATTTCAAATGGCGTGGCTCCGCCCTTTTTCATTTAATTTGTACATACATGGATACTTTTAATGCATAAGTCGAACAAAACTTTACCAATCCTTGTGAAATTTGATAGGGGCTTAGATTCTGGACGGTAAAATATTTCTGTAAAAAGGGCGAAATCGGTGAACCCACGCCCATTTTTATACACAGCACCGTCGTCTGTCCTGCCGCTCGTCGTTAACACGATAACTTTGAGCAAAAATCGATATATCTTTCCTAAACTCAGTTCACTCCTTTCTGAACTCACTACATCAGTATTGGTATAAAAAAATGGCCTGAAATCCGACTATACACACAGATGCCCACTTTTCGATATCGAAATTACGAAAAAACGAAAAACTAGCCAAATTCTATACCAAATACGAAAAAAAGGGATGGAACATGGTATTTGGATTAATGTTTATTGACGCAAACTATAACTTTATGTAAGAAACTTCATGTAAATGGGTGCGACCACCTATAAACTACCCCACTCCTTTTAAAAACCTCATTAATACCTGTTAATTTATACCCATATCGTACAAACAGCATCTAGGTCACCTGGTCCACCTTTATGGCGATATCTCGAAAAGCGCGTCCACTATACAACTACCCCACTCCCTTTTAAAACCTCATTAATACCTTTATTCGATACCCATATTGTACAAACGCATTCTAGTGTCACCCCTGGTCCACCTTTATGCGATATCTCGAAAGGCGTCCACCTATAGAACTAAGGCCCACTCCCTTTTAAAATGTTCATTAACCCCTTTCATTTGATACCCATATCGTACAAACAAATTCTAGTGTCACCCCTGGTCCACCTTTATGGCGATATCTCGAAACGGCGTCCACCTATGGAAATAAGGATCACTCCCTTTTAAAATATTCATTAACACCTTTCATTTGATACCCATATCGTACAAAGAAATTCTAGAGTCAACCCTGATCCACCTTTATGGCGATATCCCTAAATGACGTCCACCTATAGAACTATGGCCCACTCCCTCTTAAAATACTCTTTAATACCTTTCATTTGATACACATGTCATACAAACACATTCCAGGATTACCCTCGGTTCATTTTCCTACATGGTTATTTTCCCTTATGTTACCATCATAGCTCTCAACTGAGTATGTAATGTTCGGTTACACCCGAACTTAACCTTCCTTACTTGTTTTTGTTTAGAATACAAATGTGTAAATACACTCGTAATTGATCCCGGAATAGGCATGTCTAAATCAAGATCTTAGCGAGTCATCTATTCATTTCTTTTTTTTTCAACTCTAAGCATTAGCTTTCGTATGTAAAATTTATAATTGCCAGGCGTTGAGAGCAACAAAGTATGTAATTATCTATTAACAGCTTTTTTTATGCCAATGCATCATAAATTATTCATTAAAAAATCTAAAAATTAATTTAAGTTTAAACTTTGACCAGGTATATCTTTCTACAAACCATGTAAAGCAAATAGCTTAAAACCAGCCCAGCTAAGCCCCTATCACGCGAGTAGATTTTACGTTAGGTTAGGTCAGGTGGTAGCTGCCCTGATAAGGATAGCTCACTTGGACAACACGAAGGTCCGTTGTGATACCACATACACTAAAAATAACGGTGACTTAGATCTAGCTACTTAGAGAAATCGTTGGGTAGCAACGATAAAGTTCCTAATGATACCGATCTCTTTGGATAAATCCTTTTGGAGATCCAAGTGAGTCGCGACCGAAGTACTTTCGCCTAGTTCTGGCAAAAGCTAGACAATCAAGCATAAAGTGATTTGGTGATTTCACCTCATCATGCTCCAAGATGGAATTTCCAGTATATTGTGACGTACAGCATGGATACCCATGGGACAGTGCCCTGTCAAAACCCCAATGGCCATTGATAGGTGAGCCTTAATGAACCCAATTATTTCAGCAGACCTCCTGTCATCCACTTTCGGCCAGAAGATCTTGCTACCCTGCAAGACGTGGTGTCCGCCCAACATTTGCTGAGCTGACTCGAGGCCCAGCTATGGAGGAGCACTCCACAGGTGGCCAGCGGAATCCCGAAATCCCTACAGCTATCTTCATCCGGTTCAGTTGTACCAATGCGGGCTAAGAGATCCGCTTGACAGTTACCCAGAATATCACTATGGCCCGGGACCCAGATATTCTTAATTGTAAAATAATTCGATGCAATCGCAAGTGAGGTCAGGCACTCCCAGACCACCCTCCATCGCACTGTAGTTGAGCTGAGGGCCTTTATAGCCGCTTGGCTATCCGAGTAGATGTTAAATTCCCTAACCGTAGTAGCACTGGATAGCATTCCATCCACCGCATCCTTAATCGCAGCAACTTCCGCATGGAATACACTGCAGTGATCAGCCAACTTGAACTTGCCGCTTACATTTAGCTCTTGACAAAAGACCCCCCACCAACCTTTCCGTCCAACTTCGACCCATACGGGAACAAGTTAACCGGTCCCCTGCCCCAGATGAATTCTCTTCCCCACTTCTCTCGGGGAATGACTGGGGTGAAGGTTGTATAGGGAGCAGTTATCGGCATACAATAGTCCGTTCTGCCCGGGATAAAGTCGAAACTGGTAAGAAGGCTAGAGTGTCCGCAGTCAGAAAGCCCATAGCCTATATCACGAAGCCTGAACAACGACCTTGCCGCCGCCGCCTTTCCCGCAATATCTACTGGGTATATGTTCAGCATGACGTTCAGTGCCAAGGTAGGTTTTGTGTGTGTTGTTTGTGTAGATTCTACGTTAGATAAACTAAAATTATAGGACAATTAGTGCATGATGCACTTAAAAATCTATCAGGAAATCGACTCTTATAGTGGCAGCTTAACATAACGGAGCCACACCCACATTTAAATTTTTTTATTTTAGCACTCAGTTTGAACTCATCATAATCGCGGAAGAATGTCAGTTTACCTACGGAAGTTGCATACGACAAAGTTTTGGCAAATTAGTGACTTTGATCATTTTCACCCAGTCTGCAGTTAACATAGTAGGGCCAAAAGTTCTGCCTAATTTCAACATAACTTCAAAGGTTTATTTATGGCATTTAAGCGGTGTCACACCCATTTTCCAAAATTTCACTAAATTTGTAACATAATCAGTTATAAGTGTTCATTACTACTATACGGTAAGTCAGCTATAGCTTAGGCTTATGCACGGTTTTTCAGTACGAGTTTAAACTCCAGTTAAAGTTGACTAGAGTTTAACCCTGCCACTTCGGCCGCTGAAGCTTAAGAGATGGGCAGCAAAATTTAATGTTATCGAACAAAGTGGCAAGGTTAAACTCGAGTCAACTTTAACTGGAGTTTAAACTCGCACTGAAAAACCGGGCATTAATGGTACTATTTTCCGAAACGTACCGAACCAAAGGCAATCCGGCAAAAGACCATAAACATTGAAACATTTTCGAGGAAATGCCTTTATAGCTACAAGAAGAAGAAGAACACTCTACGACCACTGCTACAACAACAACAACACTCTACGACAAAACAAGTTTGTTTCAAAGTATTGCACCGACCAATTTTTTTAAGCAACAAAATAATTTCATAAGCAACATAATATTTTACCTGTTTTCCGAAGATAGCCTCCACAACATGGTTTAATATTTAATATTAGGCCTCGATGCATTGCGACCTTTATTTAGATCTATTGTGCTTGACCTTTCAGCCGTTTACTGTATGTGTAGGCTTTTAACGTATTTAGGTCCTCTTCAGACTTTTTACACCATATCAGGAGAATATTAAGAGTCACGCCACCTATAGTGGAGAGTCTCTGCCTTGCCATAGCGACGCATTTGCAGAGAATGTGAACTGGCGTTTCGTCCGCACGAAAGCAACAGATTTGGTTATCGAATAGATTTAACTTACTTAAGTGATATCGTAACCATAGCGGAATGATAAAAGGTGGCAGCATGGTGACATACCTAGAAACATAAATAAAAATCACATGTAGTTTGTTTTTGTAAATTCGATGGACAAATGTCAAAATCGTACTGCGCCGGAAGTTGATGTATCAAATCAAATAAAAAAAGTTTATAATCAGCTGTTCCATGCTGCCACCTTGTATCGTTGCGCCATGATCGTAACTAGAGTGTTTTGTATTTGATTTTGATTTTATGTTTTGTTTGACAACTGTCAATATTCTTATTCATTTGAAAGTATGTGTCCCGTATACCCAATGAGAGTTTGTAGGTCCAGGCTTGACTGATACTCTCGATGCTTGGAATATGGTCTGTATTTGCTCCTTGCACTCAATCCATTGTTGTCTGAACTGCTTTGTTTCCCTAGTGTGTGCCTTTGTGAGTCCGCAGAAGCGCTCTGGACCATAGAAGGCTGCTTTAGCACTTTGCTTGGCTAGGTAGTCTGTGTGCTCATTATCTTCATGTACCTGGTGGCCGGGAACCCGTCCTAACAAAATCTTGTTATTGGCTCCCGGATCACTTAGGACGCCAATGCACTCATTCACTAGCTTGGAAGTAGTTTTCCAAGACTACAAGGCACGTAAAGCTGCCTAGCTGTCTGACATAATGCGGATACTCTTCGCGGTTAAGCCTCTCCGTAAACATTATCTATTACAAACTTATATTGGATGAATTTCTGGCTACAAAACGCAATAAGTTACACAGCTGCAGTGCTATAGTCCGATTAACTTTCAATACTAATATGTGACCTGGAATCATGAAACGACCCTATTGTGCGAAAATACCGTTCTTCACCTTTTGAGGGGATTCTTATAGGAAAGTTAACGCTCTTTCTAATGGAATAAACCGCAGTTTTCTATCTTTCTTAGTTTTTTAACAAATCGCATTTAAAGCCAAATGGCACCACAAATACGATTTTTTGAAATATTTCGATCTATGCGCCACCTATCGGAGTTTTTTTTTCTTATTATTGCATTGTCATCGGGTTCTGAACTATATTCCAAGTTTCAAGCTTGTAGCTTACTGGAAAGTTAATTAAATTTTAATTACAAAATTCGTTCACAACGGCCATCCGCTACACAGAGTCAAGCTAAACAAAAACTTTAAACGCGTTTTTCTCGAAAACTTGTTTTCGCACAATAGGGTCGTTTCATGACTCCAGGTCACATATATTATGGGTCCAAACAAACCTGTGTACCGAATTTGCCAAATCTATCGTGTTAACGGACGAACGGACGGACAAGACTCAATCTTTTCCAACACTGAAGTTTTTGAAATATGGAAGTCGGATTGTATATAAGTACAGTTGGGTTTAAACAGATTGAATGGGAAAGATTAAACATTTTAGGAGTCGAAAAAGTCAGGCAGAGAAACAAAAACCTTCGTAAAAGTAAAAGCTAAAACCGGTCACTGAGGCAAAAAGAAATTTAAGTTTTGTCCACAGTAAAATAATATTTAAAATTTAATAACATGCATCCGCCACCATTCTAAAGTGTTTACATTCGTAAGTGCATGCATATGTTTGTTCAGAGCTGAATTTAGATTCGATTTGTACGTGGATGAAATTCGAAAAATGTGCCATTAAAATTTTGTTGCCAAGACAGAGCCATGAAAAAGTATCAGAGTTAAGTGCAGATTTTGTTGCGAACATGACAGAAATTTTAATTATATAAACTGAAGTGCCAATCACGAATCACAACAGATAATGTAAACTTAATGAAGACCAGTTTGCAATATTAAATATTGGAGTGATTTATTCCACAATTTAGCGATTCGAACGTTTGCACAAGGTGTACAATAACCAGGATTTCCCAAAAATCGTTACATTACGAAATAACTCCAAATATTTTTATTACTATTACCATTATATTATATTAAAAAAATAAATTGTCTCAAATATCTTCACAAAATTGTGCAAAATGTTTACATTTTTCAAAGTAAGCACCTAAGAATTAAGAAAAATTAAAAAAAAAGTTTTCTGATAAAATATAAATAAAAATAAAAAAAGGACGTGTGGCACTCGGGGACTGCCGCGGTAAAGCTATTGCATATTATCAACTTATGCAATTATAATATTTATGCAACATTTTGCTTTCTTTGATATTAATTCAAGTTTTGTCTTTGATATTAATTCAAGTTAACCTTTTTAAGCGTGGTGACCGATAAGAAAACAAATTTTTTACTTTTATTGAATAAATGAGAAGTTAATATTTAACTTTCACTTTAACTTTAACTTTATTTTTAACTTTAACTTTAACTTTCACTTTAACTTTAACATTCACTTTAACTTTAACTTTAACTTTATTTTTAACTTAACTTTAATATTCACTTTAACTTTAACTTTAACTGTAACTTTAACTTTAACTTTAACTTTAACCTTAACTTTAACTTTAACGTTGACTTTAACTTTATCTTTAACTTTAACTTTAACTTTGACTTTAACTTTAACTTTAACTTTAACCTTAACTTTAACTTTGACTTTGACTTTAACTTTAACTTTCATTTTAACTTTAACTTTATTTTAACTTTAACTTTCACTTTAACTTTACCTTTAACTTTAACCTTAACTTTAACTTTCATTTTAACTTTAACTTTAATTTAACTTAACTTTGACTTTAACTTTAACTTTAACTTTAACCTTAACTTTAACTTTTTCTGTCAAAAATGTCTCTTGCACATACAACTTGTATGAGAGCAACTCAAATTGAATTTGCTGCGTGAAAACCTAACTCGATTTCCAATTTTTGTTCTGCGTGACATTTAGATTTCACGTTTGCACACATACTTGACATTGTCGCAACGCATGTTTATTTGGGTTAGGGCAAAAAACGCCGGTTGTTTGCGTGCGCTAAAAAAACGCAGTGCGGTTTTATTAGGTTGGCTTGTACGCGACCATATATGTATACGATAAGCGATAGCACAATGGCCACTTCGTGAAAATCAACGACAGCTCTTTTAGTTTGATTTCGATGGTCCTACGGTGAAGTAGTGTCGCACGCGCGCTTAAAACAGAGTTACAAAGAGTGCGTGTGACACGTGTTCACCGTTCAAGCATTGAAATCAAACTAAATAAATAATTGATTTTGCTTTCGTGCTCGCTACGCGTTCGTGTTTACTAACACATTCTCAATTTGGTAACCGTGTAAATGTAGTGGTGCCCACCGCTGTTTATGATAGAGATCCAATTTTATGTATTTGGCCTGCTGCTAACACCGAACCTTTACGAACCTTTTCGAACCTTTTTTGACAAATATCCGTTACGGTTTTTTTGATTTAGTCGCCAAACCCGCGATAAAATCTATGCAATAGCTTAAAAATTCAAAGGGGGTAATTAGTTTAGGTGGTGCTTATTTCATTTATATATGTATATAAGCATGCTAGGACACACGAATTCGTCTTCGGAAATTTGAGATATTCCTTTTTTCGTGTCATCATATAGGTACCACGCATGGCCATTATAAACGTAGGCTACGTCTCGGATATAATGTACTACACCTTTCAGTGTATAAATTTTGAGTCCACTGTAAGTTTCCGTGGTATATCCTTAATCTGGCATGGTACTCTGTTAACGTTCATTAGATTCATGTAATCATCGTACGTGAAGTCATCTGTATCGATGAATAAATGACTTCCGTATAAGTTTTCAATATTTTGAGGCACACCGCAACAAGTTGATATGCATTTTTGCGTATCATCCAGTGATTGTTGAAGGAAATTTAGCCCGTATTTAAGGTTTTTGTTCATATATATTTTCAGGGTTGGTTCAATTACTGTATTTTTTCCTTTACAAATCCTGCAAGTTGAAGATAGTTGGAAGCTAGGACAGTTGTACAATAGCCGCTGCTATAGATCTACCGCATTTGTTTGTGCGTCTAACTTCTTTGTCTGCCTTAACCGCTCTTGCAATGGGAACAGTTTAGTTTCCATTAAAATATTAGCGCGCAAACGATAGTGGTCGGCAATGACGCTCTTTTGTTTAATATCCGCGCACTCAGACGCGCCAAGCTGAATTGCTCACCTTCTACCATCATTTTGTATTCCACAGACGAGGACATGCACTCCATAAGCACTTGACAAATGGAGTCAAAAGCGCAAGTGTTGTGCAAATATAGAAGTGAGCCATGGAATTTTATAGGCTTGCATAAATTTCCATTCCGTATCAGCGGCAAACCAATTTTGAAGCTATTTCTTATGTCATCAAAATTGGGACATTTTTCTAAGTATGCCAAGTTTGATTTTTTCGAATTTGTTTTGCGTGTTTTTTATAACTCCGAGGATTCGCAAGCTGTTCTTCTTTCGGAGTTGAAAACTTTTCTGTTGGCATGGCGGAAAGGTCCTCCATTATTGGGGACTGAACCACTGGCTCCAAACTTTTCTGAATATGGTGCGGAGAATCGTCACCATTCAGCTGTTCTTCTAAGAAGTCTGTAGTTTTTTTTGCGTTCACTTTTCCTCCCCAATTTTCTACTTCGTTGAGATTTTTTGTAACCATCTTAAAAAAAAATACATGCTCAGTTTTTACTCTTTGTATATTTTTTCTGTGTTAGACTGAACTTATGAAAAAAATTGATCATGCTTGACATTACTTCAATTTTTAAATGGTTGGGCTCGTTATACCCAACTGTATCTGTGACAGTCCATTAAAAATCCTAACTGGATTTAAGATAAAGGCGATATTTTGACTTACAGATTTTGATGCATAGAGGTACACTTTACCTATACAAACACAACCCCATTTTTAGAAATTGCATTTTTGAAAAATTGTGGGCGTGGCAAGGTGTCAAAGTTGTGAAAAATTATGATAATAGCTACTTTTGAGCTGTGATAACTACGTAATGGCTCAACCGATTTTAAAGATCTTGGTACCATTGGAAAGGTATCGGCTTTCGAAGACATATACTGTAAAAAATTTTAATAGAATGAAAAAATTTTTTTTCTTTTTTTATAAAATTTTTAAGTAAATTCATCTCTCCATATTTTGATATCATAGTACTTTTGAGCTGTGATAACTACAGAATGGCTGAACCGATTTTAAAGATCTTGGTACCATTAGAAAAGTATTCAATAGGCTTTCGAAAACGTATATTATAAGAATTTTTGTTTCGCTGAAAAACCATTTTTTTTTAGTTTTTTAAAAACTAAACTTGGAAAAATTACAAAGATCAAGCATTTAAAAACAAAAAAATGCTTTTCAGTGTAACAAAATTTTCTCAGTGCACGATTTCGATAACCGATTAGAATACCTTTCCAATGGTACCAAGAGTTGGAAATCGGTTAAGCCTTTCCGTAGTTATCACAGCTCAAAATTACCATGATATCAAAATCAAAAGAGATGCATATACTTAAAATTTTGTTTTTAAAAAAAGGAAAGAAAACGCCATTTTGGTTTTTGGATATGTTATATATTTTAAATAGACCTTTCTAAAAACTCTTTATTTTATTTTAAAACGCATGGCCTTTGAAGTTTTTTTCAAGTTTAAAATTTTATTTTAGAAAAAAAATTTTTTCAGTGTATTAAAAAATTTTTACAGTGTATGTTTTCGAAAGCCAAACTGAATACCTTTCCAATGGTACCAATATATTTGAAATCGGTTGAGCCATTACGTAGTTATCACAGCGCAAACGTACCTATTACCATCATTTTTCACAACTTTGACACCTTGCCACGCCCACCATTTTACAAAAATGCAATTTCTAAAAACGAGATGGTGTTTGTGTAGATAAAGTGTATCTCTATGCAAAATTTCATCAAAATCTGAGGGGGTCGGGTTAAAAATATGCCTTTTTAAGGTTTTGATATGAAATTCATCATATCGCTCATTTACTTCAATAGTGTCATAACTCAAAAAACATGACTTTTAAGTTAATAACATATAAACGTACCCAATATGATGATCTATATTGCATAAAAAAATCTTTGTGATCCTTTAAATATTTACCACGTGCATAAAAATGAAAATATGCGTTTATATGCGCAACATATGGCAGTTAAAATCTTTGAATGGCTCTCCTGGAAACTTGCGTTTTTTGAGTTATGACACTATTGAAGTAAATGAGCGATATGTAAATATAAAATCTTATGCCTTACAATAATCTTCATGAAAAAGCTCACTTCTTTGGTACTTGAGTTTTTTCAAAAGTGCCTAAATGTATACTATAATTTTCTGGCCTGTACTCGCATTGCCAAGCGCACGTTGGGCGCTGCATACATTCAGGCGCTATTTGAAACTTATTTACTTTTGTTTTTTTTACAACTGTTTCGTTTCAGGTGTTCGTGATCCCATCAGCGCTGAAGCGGCAGTAGCTGATCTTGTTGATCTTAAAACCACTGGCGGCAAGCTAATATGTGAAAAGCTTGATATAGGCGATATGGATTCTGTTACGGGATTTGCCAAGAAAATAAAAGAACGTTACAATAAAGTGGATTTGCTAATTAACAATGGTGAGATTATACATTTTTCTTATTATTAAATAGTTTAACTAATAAAAAATCTAAAAATATTCCTCCACAGCTGGCATAATGTTCGCACCTTTCAAATTAACCGCTGATGGCTATGAATCACATTTCGCCATCAATTACCTGGGCCACTTTTTACTTACACATCTACTTATGCCAGAGCTGAAGGCCGCTGGCAAAGAGGGCAAAAATGCACGTATTGTCAATATCTCGTCTTGTGTGAATTTAATTGGACGCATCAACTACAATGACATCAATGGACTGTAAGCATAAGGAGGGCGCAAACAATGCATACAAACTAAATATCTCTATTTTCTTTTCAGTAAATATTACTATCCCAGCACTGCTTACTCTCAATCAAAATTGGCACAAATACTTGCTGCACGACATTTACAAACAATTTTGGATGCACAATCTGCGCATGTGCAAGTGAATAGCGTACATCCCGGCATTGTAGATACTGATCTATTTGAATATAGTGCAACCACATCTGTGCCATTTGTAAAGAGGTTATTCTTTAAAACACCCGAACAGGGTTCACGCACTGTCGTCTACGCAGCCATCGATCCAAAGGTAGAGGGTCAAGGTGGTGCTTACTTTAGCAATTGCGGACGTGGACAAATGCATCCAGATGCCAAAAATCCAGAAAAATGCGAAAAACTTTTTAATTACTCCTGCGAGCTATTGAAAATTGAGAATTTTGGTAATGGAAATATTTGATGTAGAAATCTAAATAAAATGTTGTGTAGCACTTTAATGCCACCGCTTAAAAGAGTCATGCAAGTATACATTCTTATCGAATATAGTATATATTTTAAGCTAACGCCAATGTTTTTTGTGTGAGATATAAAATATTTTATACTTTTTTATATTAAATGCCAATGAATATACATACATACATACTTTTAAGTCACATAGAAATCTATTTAAGTCACAAATTAAATATTTCTATTGAAATTGTTCTTTATTCCATGTTCCATAGTTGTATTAAATTTTACAATGTAAACAAACAGCATTTTATCAATCCGTATTAAAGCAATAAATGAAGTTCATTAAGTTGTTGTTGTTGTTGTTGTGGTAGCAGTGACGTTCATTAAGACCATTTAAGTTCATTAAGTTCGAATGTAATTATATAGGTTAGGTGGTAGCTACCCTGATAGGGGAAGCTCTCTTGGACAACATGAAGGTTACAATAAAGTGGATACCGTTGTGATACCACATACAATAAAATAAAATAACGGTGACGTAGATATCGCTACTTAGAGAATCGTTTGGGTAGCAACGATAAAGTTCTGAATGATACCGATCTCAACCTTGGATAAATCCTCGGGAGATCCAAGTGAGTCGCGATCGAAGTACTTTCGCCTTGTTCTGGCAAAAGCTGGGCAATCAAGCATAAAGCGATTTGATAATTCCACACAGGCCCGACGAGAGGGGAGAGGGAATGGGGGGATTCCCCCGGGCCCGTGGTTTCTGAGGGGCCCGCGATTTAGATGTACTAAGAATTTTTTTTTAATTTAGGAGAGTTTTTAGTTGCTCCATGTGCAATTTTTAAGCCGAATTTGAAAAGCAACGAATATTGATAATGATCTTTTGCCTGGGCCTTCGAACAGTGAAGAGACAATAAAAACATCAAACAAAAATGTATGTTTACATGAATCCAAAATCGTAAAGTTTCGTGGTGACAATGATGAAGGTTCATCTTCAAAAAGTCTTCCAACAATACCACCAACTCTATATCAAAGTCCAGATTATTTAAACGACTTAAACAGAAGCTTGCCAAATGGAGAGAAGTGGAGCGTGACTGGTTGGTGTGGAGTGCCAGTAGCAATGCTTTTTATTGCCTACCATGTCGTATGTTAAGCACCAATACTTTAAATCGACATAAAATTTGTTGTCCTGGCGGATATTCGAAATTCCAGGTGTGGAAGAAGCTATACGATAAACTTCCAGCACACGAAAATACTCAAGATCACATTAAATGTTCTATTCAATGGTGATCTTTACAAAATCTAATTCAAAAGGAGTCTACAATTGATACACTTATCAATGAACAGCTAATCACTGAAACTCAAAAGTGGAAAGAAATTTTATATAGAATTTTGGACACTATTTTATTTTTGGGTGAAAGAGGCCTAGCTTTCAGATGAAAAGTATATATCTTGGCGAACGAAACAATGGAAATTTTTTGGGCATCTAAGATCTCATAAGTCATTATGATCCGATACTTAGAGATCATTTGGAGAAAGTTAGGATTTCACAACAGCAGCACAAACGCTTACAAGTTCACTATCTTTCCCCTGACATTCAGAACGAGTTTATAGAAATTTGTGCAAAGCACGTGAGGGAAACTATATTAGATCAAGGCAAGGAAGCCAAGTATTTTGCTATTATCGTTGATGCTATGCCTGATGCTAGTCATGTTGACTACGTTCATTTTTCGCTAACTCCATTTCAATTCGAAAGCAACAAATTTTACAATTCAAGAACGGTTTTTGGCTTTCGTGAATTGTAACCAAAAACTGGTCAGAAAATCGCTGATCTAATTTGCCATACTCTAGGTAAACATGAAATCCCATTAAAAGATTGTCGTGCACAAGGGTACGATAACGGCGCCAATAGAAAAGGAGCTTACAACGGAGCACAACGTCACATTCTCGACAAAAACTCGAATGCTGATTACTCGCCTTGTGCAATCCCACAGTCTCAATTTATGTGGTGTTGATGCTGCAGAATGTTGTACGGCTGCAATTACTTTCTTCGGAGTTGTACAAAAATGTTTTACTATTTTCAGCAGCAGTCCACAACGATGGGACATCCTCAAAAAAAATGTACCGAGCTCTCTTTCACAGTCTTTCAGACACTAGGTGGTCGGCTAGAATTGAGGCAATCAGACCATTCGCAAACCATGTTCCAGGATTAACACAAGCACTAAACGCATTACTTAAGCTAAATTTGACTGCACAAGCATGCGGAGTACGATGTTACCGGCATTCTCAAGTACATCAACAAGTTCGAATGTATCTTGCTGTCCTCAATTTGGTTCAAAATACTGACTACCATTAATGAAAGAAACGTCGTACTCCAAGCTAGAGACGCCACCATAGATGTTGAGGTCCGACATCTAGATGCCTTATTAGCTGATTTGAAGTTGATCAGGAACCAATGGGAAACAATTTTAAACGAATGCAAAACAGTTGCTATTCAATTGAACATCTCGCCAAAGTTTCCGGACATTCGAAAGAGAAAACCCAAAAGACGTTTTGAAGATAATGGAAATGAGATGATTACGGATGATCCAGAGTCTGATTTTAAAAACAATACATTATTGGTGATCGTTGATTCGGTAATCACTGGCATTACTGAACGATTTGCAGCTATGAGAAAGTTTGAAACGAGACGTTTTCGTTTTTGTGGCAATTTGAAGACATGGATGAAACTACGGTTCGTGGGAGCGCAGCAAAATTGGTCGAAAAATACAAGTCGGACGTTTCTCAAAGCTTAGAATGCGAAATAATTCACTTGAAACACATTTACGAAGCAAATTTGATAAAGGTCTGTCACCATTGGAATTGCTAAATGCCGTCTATGTTCAAAATCTGTATACAATTTTCCCCAACATTTGTGAAACTTTACGTATCTTTTGCACTATACCAGTCACTGTAGCTAGGGCAGAACGTTCTTTCAGCGTCCTTGCAAGAATCAAAAACTTTCGTAGATCGTGTTCATCTCAATAGCGAATTTCAGGACTTGCCACGCTTTGTGTTGAATCCGTTTTGGCAAGACAGTTAAATTTTGATATAATTATAAAACATTTTTGCAGCGAAAAAAGCAAGAAAAGCCGCTCTTTGATATCCGAACCTTCTATATTGAATAATTAAAATTTATAATCATCATTATATTTATCAGAAATGTATTAAAATGTTACCAAATAACTTGAAAAGATTATTTAAAACAATACGTGGCTATTAAAAGAGAATTTTATTTCTACGTTACAATAAAACAGTATAAATAGTAAATATTCTGTGTTAATTTTATTTTCAGCTCTTAGTCCAAGAATCATTTAGTTGATGTTGCAAAAAATTTTTTTGATGTAATCCATCAATAATGATTAATGAATGAGACGTCATTAATTCAAATTAATCAAATATATTAGTGGATTTTTTATAGGGGGTCCGTAAATTGTTTAGTCTCGGGCCCGGATTTTCTCTCTACGGCCCTGATTCCAACTCATCATCCTCCATACAGCTGCAGCAGTATGGAGTTTCCCGTATATTGATACGTACCGCATGGATACTCATGGGACAATGTGTAATGTAACTGTTTGGTCCAGGGCGAGAAAGGTGGCGGTGAGTGAGGTGTTGCGACTAGACTGACAGACCATGTATTAGGCCCGACTCTAGACTTTAACAGACGGACGAAGTCAGGATAAGGGAACTCCACTCGGTTATCGGAGTCAAAGTGGAGTTCAGGGTTGTTCGTGCCTCATGGACAAGAGGGGTGGGATTGCTCCACCTGACACGGACGGTCTTCTACCGCTTTCCTTTTTTTCTCTCCATTGTTTTCTTTCCTTTTCTTTAGATTCCCTTTTCTGGTCCATGTTTATCCACAAATAGGCATGATAGTTCTAATTTTGTTTTTGTGACTGTGGGCCGAGTAAGGTGGCAAGAACCGCGCCTCAACGCCGACGAGCCTCAGCCGGTCTACCACCATGCCTAACCGCCACCCTTCTCGCCCCGCACCAGGCAGTTACATTAAAGTGCCCTGTCAAAAGGCCAATAACCATTGATAGGTGAGCCTTAGTGAACCCAAGTACTTCGGCAGACCTCCTGCCATCCACTTTCGGGCCAGAAAGATCTTGCTACCCTACAATATGTGTTGTCCGCCCAACGTTTGCTGAGCTGACTCGAGGCCCAGCTATGGAGGAGCAAACCACAGGTGGCCAGAGATCCCTACAGCCATCTTCAAACGGTTCAGTTGTACCGATGCGGGCTAAGAGATCCACTTGACAGTTGCTCGGGATATCACTATATATTATATAAAATAGTTCGATACAATGGTAAGCGAGGTCAGGCACTCCCAGACCACCCTTAATGTCACTGTAGTTGAACTCAAGGTCTTGATAGCCGCTTGTCTATCAGAGTAGATGTTGAATTCCCTAACCGTAGTAACACTGGATAGCATTTTATCCACCGCATCCTTAATCGCAGCAACTTTCGCTTGGAATACAATGCTGTGATCAGCCAACTTAAAACTGCGGCTTGCATTTAGCTCTTGACAAAATGTTCAGCATGACATTCAGTGCCAAGGTAGGTGTTGTTCTGAGAGCGCCACTGATACGGATCAGCGCCGTCCGTTGCACTGACACTAACATGTTGGAAGTGCTGTGGTTGTTGTTGTTGTAGCAGTTTTTTGGAGTTGCTGGAGGTGCTCGCCGTGTCCAGTGCTTTCCACCAGACCAGCACCCCATAGAGTAGAACCGGTTTGATCATCATCTCATAAAGCCAGTCTACTACGCCTGGCGAGAGTCCCCATCTCTTTCCGATAGCCCCCCTGTAGCAGTACAAGGCAACCTGCCTGGCCCCATCTCCCACACTGGATCCCCAGGATAATTATATCACAATTGTATTATTATTTATCGACCTTTAAACATTGCATATCGTTAGTTCGACATTATTCAGTACTTTACATTAATATACATCTACCTTCAATTCATTTCAACTACAACTACCATGAAACATTGCAGTGAACTGTCAATCTGGTTGTTGAACTGATATCTCCAGTGCTCCCTACTTACAGCCAACAAATCTTTTGTCTCATACGAAGCTGGGTTCATAGAAAGTCAATGAACAAACCAAATACGAGCAAATATACACAGCTTTTATGAAGTTCTACGATACACATTAAATAAGTTTAGCCACGCATTGGTTTACTCGACAAGCCCATTCAAATGTCAGCGGAAACAATCGTTTTTATTTTGGTGGCAAAAGAAATGGAAAGGGAAATATTGAGCTAAGGTTAAACAAATCTATTGAATGACATTTTAAGCAATCAACGGTGTATAAAGCGAATTGATACAATTGATAGTAATAGCATTGGCAGGGCCGGATTAACAAGTAGGCAGAATAGGAAGTTGCTGGAGCCCCCGATTTTAGGGGCCCCCGAAGAAGGAAAAATACTTTTAAAATTTTCGTACAAACATAAAATTCTAGAGAGTGAAAGAAAAATATAATCAGAACTGAAAAATTTTTACTCAAATAAATAAAACTCAATTGACCGCATTCAAAAGGCGACGACCGACGAACTAGACAAGGTTCCAAAAAAGGATATTTCCGACTCATTTGACAAATTGTAGAAGAAGTGTATCGAAGTGAAAGGAGAGTATATTGAATAATAAAAAATAATTATCTCGAAATGTACACTGGTTGTTTTTATTTTGAAAAATTTCGGTTATTTTTGGAACAGTGGGTGTAGAAGCCTTAAACTCTATTGTAATGAATATTAGCAACACTAAGGGATACTATAATCTTTAAGCCGATTCTAGCAGCGGTTAGATTGAGAGATTTGTCTGATCGGGACGATCAGACTTAGGTGGAGGGCAGTGTGACGAATATTAGCAACAGTAAGGGATAATATCATTTCTAAGCTGATACTAAGCAGTCACTGATATGTACATAAAAAAGTCAATCATTATGTCTACACATATGCACATACAAGCAGCGGAGAGATACGCACAAACACATGCATATATCTGAGATACTCACAAAAGTATGCAATCATCGGTGGAAGTATTGTTCACATATACACGCGCATATTGCTATGCGAGAAGCTATAAATGTGCATCTGTAGTTTATAGCTGGTAGCTAAGTAGTAAATTCTAGAAAAAGAAACGCCTAGAAGTATGCGAACGAAACAACAGAGAGTATAAAAGGAGTGAAATATGAGTAAGCAATCAGTTTGATTTAAGCACGCTATCAGTTGCGAAGTATAAGTGTCATTGTGAAGTACTTTAATAAAGACCATTTTGCATTATTGAATATTGGAGTTATTTATTCAACAGTGTAGCGTTACGAACGTTAGTAGATGGTTGCAAATAAGCGGAATTGCACTAAATTCGTTGTTTGTACAGGTATAGAAGAATCGAGATAGATATAGACTTCCATATATCAAAATCATTAGTATGGAAAAAAAATTTAATTGAGCCATGTCCGTCTGTCCGTACGTTAGCACGATAACTTGAGTAAATATTTAGTTATCTTCACCAAATTTGGTACACTAGCCATAATAGATTAGTATTGAAAATGAGCGAAATCGGATGATGACCACGCACACTTTTTATATATATAAAATTCTGCAAAACACAAAAAACCTGATAATTTAGTAAATAATACACCTAGAATGTTGAAATTTGACACGTGGACTGATATTGATACTCTCTTTAAGAATTTGAAAAAAAAATTGATATGGGCGTGGCATAAATCAAAAATCGTTAAACCTATCGTAACAAAGTTCGGCAGAGAGGTTGCCTTTACTATAAGGAATGCTTTGAAGAAAAATTAACGAAATCGATTAAGGACCACGCCCACTTTTATATCAAAGATTTTTAAAAGGGTCGTGGACGAATAAAATAAGCTATATCTTTGCAAAAAAGAGCTTTAAAGCAATGGTATTTCGTTTCCCAAGTGGATTTATAAAAATAAATAGGGAAAACTTCAAATTTTAAAAAATGGGCGTGGGACCGTCCCTTTTACGACTAAACAATTTTCTTTGTTTCGGGAGCCATAACTCGAAGAAAAATTAACGGAACGTAATAAAATTGGGTACACAAATTTGCCCCTATAGCAGGAAATATTTTTAGAAAAAATGGACGAGATCGGTTAAAGAACACGCCCACTTTTATATAAAATATTTTTATAAGGGTCGTAGACTAGAATAATAAGCTATAACTTAGCAAAAATAGTTTTGAATCAATGATATTTCACTTATCAAGTTTTATTTTAAGAGGAAATGTGAAGACAATTTTTGTTAAACGGGCGGTGCCACGTGTTATGTAGAAAAGTAATTTATCTAAAATGAAATGTACAATTGAAGCTCACGCTGAGTATATAATGTTCGGTTACACCCGAACTTAGACACCTTTACTTGTTATTCTAGAGATTTGGAAGAATTTGTCATTGAAATGAAACAATTCCAAAGTTACGTGAAGTCCATATATGCTGATGCACAAAAAACTCATAGTCATTTGTATAAGATTCTAACGGAATTAGCCGATCTATTTCCTAGCTATGGATTTTTTTAACATCAATGATCACAAATTGTTCTGCCGAACGATCCTTCTCGCAAATAAAAAGAATCAAAGCTGCTGAAAGAGCTAAAATGCGACAAGAGCGACTCGAGATGTTGAGTATACTTTGCATTGAGTCAGATTTTTTGAACAAAATCGATATTGATGATATAATTGATGGATTTGGGGAAAACAAATGTAGAAAACGAAATTTTTAAAATGTAGATAGTAATTTTATTGATTACATTGTGACAATAAAATTTGTATGAAAGATATAAGTTTGCATTTTTTAATCGAAAAAGAAGGGAAGGGACGTGAAAAAAGGGCTCCAAATTAATGGTTGCCTAGAGCCCCGTTGAGGGTTAATCGGGCCCTGAGTATTGGCAGTGGATGTGGAGGAGAATTAGTAAAATAAATGCTTTTATCAGTTTTCAAAAAATAGCAATTTGAAATGCAGTTGACTTCAGTGGCTAAGCGTAATTGAAATTTATGTCAATTGAATCAATTTAATTGTAATTACAGACAGATGAAATCCATTATATAACGACTTCAAATATTTATTCGAATAAAACCGTTTATCTTTTTTTGGCTGCTTTATAGTGTACGTTACGTCCTAAAAACCATTTAGCTTTTAAACATTTTCCGCATTGTTCCAACCAGTAAGCGTTTCCATTAAACCAGTTAAAATTTATTTGAATTTCTATTAATTACTATCCTAACTGAATAACGAAAATCTTTGTTAAGTTTGGCAATAGATAATTAGCAAAACAATTTAAAGAATGTTAACGCAATTCATACGGTGCTTAAACCAAAATTACTTGCCAAGTGAGTTGATTCCTATTCATTGAAAGACACCCAGTAGGAAATTATAAGCTCATTCAACCATTTATATTTATATACAAAGCCTTGAACATTATCCAAATGTAAAGGCCGCCGTGGTGTGGTGGTAGCGTGTTCCGCCTATAGCATCGAAAGTCTTGTGTTCAAGCTTCGCAGTGGAAGCACATCTGCCTTGCAGATGCCGTTAGGACTCGACGTAGAACACATACAAAAACAATAAATGTAAGACGCGATAACCTCCGAAGAGATCTAAGGCCGAGCTTCTCTTCCAATTTGCGTCGTGCTCCTCTTGATTTTCCCTACAAATTGGTCGGACGGGACCTACATATTTTATGCCGACTCCGAACGGCATCTGCAAGGCAGATGAGTTTTCACTGAGAGCTTTTCATGGCAGAAATACACCCGGCGCGCTTGCCAAACACTGCTGAGGGGCGACCCCGCTTAGAAACATTGTCTTCTAATTTAAAAACCTTATTTCTAAAATTTTGATGTTGCTTTGCCCGGGGTGCGAACCCAGGGCATGCGGTGTGGTAGGCGGAGCACGCTACCTTCACACCACCGTGGCCGCCACGTAAAACACATAGGTCACATTATAAGGAGCACGACGCAAATTGGAAGGGAAGCTCAGCCTAAAATTTCTTCCGAGATTATTGCGCTTGCACATATTTATTTATTTAAAAAGCCAACTAAAAAGCTTAAAGATTTTTTTCAGCTCTAACTTCTTCCATTCAAATTACTGCGACCTGTTCAAGCATGAATGCGAAGAGAAAAAATCGTTCTACATGTCTGGTTGGGCCGTTTGTTGAATAGATAAAAGGAAAAAATTGGCTTCAACGGTAACCAAAGACAGAGTCAAAACATTCGCATATTACCTTGGTTAGGTAAGGTGAGGTTGGGTGGGAGCTGTCCAGTTAGGTAGAGTTAACTTGGACACTTTTACTTTGATCCTCTGTGTTACCACTTACTCTGAAGTTGAAATATTCTTCCACTTATTTAGAATAACGGATCTAGGAAATATTCTTTGGAGAACAGAATACGTACCGACTGAGATTTACGCTTCATCCTGTTGTTGTAGCGATAAGGTTACTCCCCAAAAGCTTTGGGGAGTGTTATCGATCTGATGGTGCTTTGACGGATACAGATGCGGTACGCTCCGGTAACACAGCTCCATTAAGGTGCTAGCCCGACCATCTCGGGAACGATTTATATGGCCACATTAAACCTTCAGGCTATCCCTCCCTCCCCACACCCAAGTTCCATAAGGAACTTCATAGTCGCAAATGGCTGCAGAGCATGAAGTGATTCGATGCTTGCACCTCGTCGTCCTCTACACAGTCCACCCACCTGGAGCTGTCCAGTATATTAAGGCGTAAATTCTTTGTAATTTCTAAGAGCTCCGCCAAGCGTTTCTAATTAACAATGGGCCAGGAAAACCTCAACATACGATAAGTGCTGGTGTGAGCCCAACGTTTGCTTAGCTGGCTCGAGGCCAACCCGTACAGAAGCAGAGATCAGGTAGCCAGTGGTATACCAAAGTCTTGTAACGCAGAGTCGATTTAGGTTTACGTTAGTTTGAGAGGGCGTGTATTGAAGCTTCCTACATTTCAACCCGGAGACATTTTGTCCAATATGAATACTTTGGCTGAGTGCCGAAAACAGATGCATCCCAAATAAAAACATTGCGCCCCAAAACTGAGCATTGGTAGAGAAAATTACGAATTGTCTTCTCAAAATGATAAATAAAATGATGAAGAAACTTTCGATTTAAAATATGAGTTTTCGTTACTCAGGAAAGCCTTTCACCATCATCATTAATTGACGGTTAGCCGCCGAAACGATTTAAACGTTTTGTAACAAGTCACCTTAGCTATTTCTGTTTCGCGATAACCAATGCCAGGCTTGGGTGGAAAGTGATCGGAAAGCAGCAAAACGAGAGTCACGTAGTTTACGAATCGCCCCAAGAGAAGTCAAGTCTTCTTCAACCTGCCTCTTCCAGCTCAGCGGTGGTCTCACCCTAGCCCATGAGCTATTATTAAACTTCCTTCGATACTCGCTGTCAGCGGCACGGAGAGGACCAGAAATCTTACGGAAAACATTTTTCTCGAACATTCCAAGAGCCATCTCATCTTCTCTCAACACCGTACATGATTCCGAGTCATACATTAGGACAGGTATGATGAGCGACTTGAATAGTAGGGTTTAAATTTTCCATTGCTTACTCAGTTAGCACTTGTTGGCGAGAGCTATCTGTGTCAAGGGTTACGAAGTCCCTCACAATATCGTCAATGGTGACGTGTCAAGACTTCAATATATTTTCGAAAATCTTTACAGCACCTATTTAAGATAAGTAATTTCCCTGAAATAACAACGCATGCGGGCGAGGCGTGTCACATTCTTGTTGTCGCAACTGAGCATTAATTTTGCTATTACACTACGCCGTCGATTTGCGAAAAAAAAATAAACACGCGATCCTTTTACATTTATTGCGATACTAAAACGCTGTATGCCATATTTGTACCCACACTCAAATGTGTGAACATGCGTGTTTAAGTTCGTAACTCAAACTGCATTTGCGCAAGCGCATGCCATCACCCCATGTCACATAGCGGCTGCAGCCAACTGCTAGCAATTTCATCATTGCTCGCGCACGACTTTAACATTGCAGCTCCAAAGCTCACTTAATATCATAGTTGTGAATTGTTTCTGTTGTTGTTAACTTGTTGTTGCGTGTTAACAGTTGTAGTTTTGTTTGCTCATCAAGTATTAAAGCAGACGAACAGATTGTTGCACGTGTTCTGCTACTGCAACGCTAACTCGTTTGCCACAGCCACTCCTACTGACTAAGCCAACTTCATACTCCATTTACTCAATAGGTAGCTTTCAATTTTTTTGTCTGCTGTTCTTACTCGACTATGAACTGCAATTCAATTTGTTGCAAGATAAGTCATTTGCCACTTGCAACTTGGTTACGATTGTTTTGTTGAATCGTGCAACCATTTATTAAGTTGCCACACTGAAAGAAATGGTGCTAGTAAAATCAACAAATCGGTTCTGTTGTTTTTGATTTAACGGATATTCAGTGAAATTGATCGAACTGTGGTTAATTCGACCGAGTTCCTTGTCAAGCGAACAAATTAGTTTAGTCATTTCAACAGAAGAGAAATTGTCGCTCCTAAGTTAACAAAATTCTGTAAAATTTAGAGATTCCTAATCAATTTAACTGATTTTTCTGTTAACACAACTGATCTCACTGGTCATTACAACAGCGAGCAAAAGTAAATTCATGAGCAAATTTCAACGAGAGTTTTACGCTCACTGCGCTCTCTACTTTGTACTTATTACATTTTTATTTGAAAAGTGAAGTGACGCGCGGCGAAGTTCAAAACTATAAATTAAATAAATTATAAAAAATAAAATTTGGCGAAAGTGCGTTTAATAAAACAAAGTAATGAAGTGTATAATTTTAATTTGTGTGCCAGCATATTTGATGTACGCCCAATACAAGTTCGGTTAGTAAGTACATATATATGTATGTAGTTATATGTACTTATTTGTTCGATTTTTGAAAATGGGAACATTTTATATCCAATGTGCGTAAACAAATATACATAAATATAATTATAATATAGCAATATGGTGAAAATTTTTGAAGAAAAGGTTGAAATAAAGTTATTGAAACCGACGCCAATGTGGTTTAACAAAGTGCAGTGCCGTTATTTTCGCTAGATCATGTACTAACGCGTGTGTGAATAGGTATGTAGTAAATATATATGAGCATCATGCGTATTTATGTATTCACATATTTACGCATATGGCAACATATTTTCGTACAAAGCTATCGATGGTAGTTCGGAACAAGTCTTGTTTATTTGAATTCAGATTTAAATTATTATTATTTTAATTAATATTACTAAATATAGCAATAAAAACATTAGAAATGAAATGTACTTATGTGTAATTTATACAAATAAAAAAACTACGCAAGTTTAAATATATATTTATTCGGCTTTTATTTTTTCAATAGGTTTTAATGTCATATGAACAGAAAACTCTGTTGATATAAAAGTTTGCGCTATAATCTAGAAAAAAGAGAAATATCTGTTATTTCAATAGATTTCACTGGTAGTGTCATTTTGACAACAAACTCGTTAATTCAACAGTTTGCACTGGTAATTTCAAAGGAACAGAAATCCCTTTCATATTAAAAGTTTTGATTGGTATTCTTAGAGCGACAGTAATAATACTTTATATGAACCAACTTTTTTTGTTTATTTGACTACTAAAACCGTCAATTACGAATCAACGATTTCTGCGCAGTTGAATTGACTCATATTTCGGTTAATTTTACCAATATTTTTCTTTCAGTGCACAACAACTCAGCAATCTCATGCAAATGCTTCGCTAATTTGTAATTTGTAAGCAATAACAGCAATAGCAAATGCAATAACAACATTTTCAGCACTGTAAATTAATTTGGTTCTACAATGGCTTGTTAATGTGGGTGGAGCTCACACTGAGTCCGGCAATTTATCGCTTTAGTTGCATCTGCTCCAGTAAAACCATTTTGGCATGTTAATCCGGCTACTGTGGCGCACTTGCTTTGTTGTTATAATCGGCCAACACATGCCAGGTGCAGCATGAACGCACAATTTGTTGCTGCTCAACGGGGCGCGCGCTACTTTCAAATGCAAATTTTGGTTGCGTTGACCTGAAGCATAATAAATCTTTCCGAGTTAGTTGAAGACGTCTCAAATTATGCTCATATTAATTACACTGGATGGTTTTTACCTCACACGCTTGCAATCGAGCAAAGTGTGTGTCCATCCAGAATAAGATGAAATTGAAGTAGGTTCGCAGAATTGGAGCAGAAAATTAGATAGAAGCCTCAATGATGATTTTCCTTATGTCTAAGCTGTGGACAAGAGGTCTCAAATAGGATAAAATAAATAAATTTCAATTAACGCTGAAGTGCTGATATTCACCAACATCATCAATTAAACAGTTCGCTTCCAACGGCAGCAGTTTCTATGTAACGGAGCCACTCAAGATTTTTTTTCCGACCAAAGACTGTCATATCGGTGCAAACCCATTTAATTTGTTACGTTCCTCGCACAAATTGCCATCCTTGGAGGAGCTCTTAGCAAATTTACTGCTCTCTACCCCTAGTGCTCCGAGAAGGTATTGAGCTCAACCCCGGTCAAAGGAAGTGGGTTTGTTACATTTGGCGGAAAAGAATTTATTTAAGATGGTAATACTTTTGTCAGTGTCAATTTGTATAAAACTTTCGTTGCTCCCTGGTGCTCTCGTCCGACGACTTCCCGCGGTTCACGCTTAAATGTACCTCCGCTAACTTCTAGCAGCAACGCTGCCCTACAGGCCACATCAGATATCTGCTGTTGCTCACGCTAAACGGCACATCCATATCACACGGCTGCTCCAACAGATGACTACTATCTTCGTAGCATGTATAGAAGGAATGCAGATCACCAAGCCCTGCGCCCGTTTCCCCTCCTTTTCCTACACACGCGGTCGCATTAGATGGAGTCATCAACAGATGTTCTGGGCTCAGCAATGGTAACCCTGCGACGGGTGTATTCGTAGCAACGTACTGCCAAAACAACAGACACCATCCCAACAACATCAGGTATAACGACTGCAGTTGGACAGCGCGAATGCCTAAGTTGTAATACATCCAGGCATATCCACCCATCTTTAACCCCCCGAGTGGCGACTGCTTCGCCTTTCAAAACACTCAATATTAAATTTTGTTCAGTTATCTAATTAAATGCTCCAATAAGACATTTTTAGCTGAAGTCTGATATACAGATCTTTTTGAAGGAATCCTCGTCTCGATTATCGATATGTACATAAAGAAGATATGCAAAAGTGGCTGTAGAGGGATGTTTCAGAACCTTAGAAACCTTCCCAGAGCAGACAGCTGATTAATTTTTCTACTGGGCATGTGCACCTCACTACACCCCTGTGTATATCATAGGCGCCTAGAGAGTACAGGAAAACAACTAGTACGATGAGGAATGGTGCACTGGCTCAGAAAATAAGTCCCCACAACCAATCTGCGTAATGGCGCAGCCAAAGTGCCGTGTATGTGAACGTCATCTTGTCGAGCAGTGGCAAAAAGGGACTCCTGGTGATTGAAAATAAATGCGAGGCCGATTAGCATGAATTCGACGAGCTTCAGAGGCTAGCGGAAGGAAAAACTGCCAAAAAAAACTCTTCCACAAAATCTGTCAGATTACACAGGGTTTGTTGACCGAATATACGACGCTCACACTTGACATGGCTATGAAAGAGTGGAAACTACAATACCCGCATGTAAAAATCAAGCTGCCGAATAGCGAGAGCGAAGAGATGACAAATCTCAGAGAGGAGATCCCGCAGTAGCTTTCCAGCCAGCATTTTGGGTCAGCCTTATAATGTAACATAGAAGCCCTCCTACACAAGTGCTACATTGGACTTGGTAGGCCATTGAAAAGTAAAGTCCTTTCTCGACGAACAAAAATCACGCTCTAAACTCTTTCATAATGCCTGTCCTTATGTATGATTCGAAGACATCGACAGTGTGGAGAGAAAATGGGAAGGCTATGCGAGTTTTCGAGAAAAAAGTTTTGAGGAAAATTTATGATCAAAGGACGTCCAGTGAGTTGCTGTATGATTTACACGGTGTTATGAATATAGTTTCTATCATTAAAAAGATAGGATGTAGACTCATGACGGGTATTCTGACTGGACACTGCCTTCTGGCGTCACATGCCTTTAAATTAGGCTTGGTCAGTGATGGCAGATGTAGGAAGTGCGGGTTGGAGGAGGAAACGATGGAGCACGTTCTGTGCTTGTGCCCTGCCCTTGCCAGGCTAAGACTCTAGCTATTAGGAGTGATACAGCTGTCAGATCTAGAAGCAACAAGTGGCTTAAGTCCTAGGAAGCTGTCTAGTATTTTCCAAGAGGACGGAGTTATTTTATAACATAGGACCTGATTTTTAATAGGGGTTTTCAGTTTGGTCGTTGAAACAAACTTCTGGTAATACTACGGACTCATTCAGTCTGTGTGAGGTCCTGATGGACCGGCCAGTTCATCCTAACCTAACCTATGAACATAGTGCATCTCTGGCTTTGTCATATAGTGTGAATCGATGAAGGCATTAGCGCCCAGAAAGAACACAATGCAGCATACGAGTTTGGCAGCAAATGAAGAGAAGATTTTAGTGGAAGTTGAGAGAGACAGGTGGATAAAGACTTGAACGCTCCTGCTGCTGTCAATTTGCATCTATCTTCGCGAGACAGAGGTGGCTGACTTGACAAACAAAGGCCGAAATGTTCTGCGTAGTTAAGTGAGCGCCTAAATTTTTTGATATGAATAGAGCATAATGAATTGATATTAGACAATATTGGGTATGTATGCAAAAAGGCTTCAAACTGCCACTTGTCGTCAGAAAGCCAAAAATAAATAAAAGCGAGTGGACTTCTATTTGTTCATACAAATTTCAGTTGAGTGAGCAATTTACGTGAAAAGCGTAAATTATGAAAGATAATCACATTCTTGCTCCACTTAATCTAGTTTATCGTCTTTATCATCATACCTACATACATACATGACTGTATATCCGCATTATTACGTAAACGGATGGCACTTGCTGACAAATATTGCTGATGCGTTAAGTGTAGATGACGGAACTTGGATTTTCAATAATTTTTTAGTAATTCGACTTGTCATGACTGAGTTGGCAGATGTTCATGACATGTACTTGGAGTACATAAATTAAGTTCTAGTTTAATTCATCATTGTTAAGACGGATATATGGGCCTCTACGCGTTGGCGATGGAGATTATTGAAGAAGATTAAATGATTACCAGACATCAACATTGAAACACATCGGCTACGCTGGCTAGGCCTTGTTATGCGAATGGAAGGTGAAGCTCCGACTATGAAAGTATTTTTATCGGAATCCGCCTATGGAAGTAGAGGAAGAGGGTGTCCTACGCCGTTGGAAGCACCAGGTGGGAAAACGATTTAGATTCCCTTGTCATGACCAATAAGCGCAAGTTTACACAAGAAAGAAGCAACTGGTGCGGCTTGTTGGACGTCCATAACCGTTTAAACGTTTAAGCGCCAATGCTTTCCCGGGAATTGAACCAGGGAACTTCGGTCTGGTAGGCGCCCGCCAATTTGCGAATTGGTTTCCAAAACAAATAGTTATCTCCCCAGTCTTTCTGGTGTTTCCGTCTCGCGTAATGTGACACTATCACGGCCACTCTGCCCTACTCAAGCCCACGGCCTCTATTTTTACGACGTGTAAGGAACAAATAATGCAAATGTTGGACGTTCTTGTCGATGGCGTTACGCTGCCGACTGTCAGTTACAACAGCACTCTTACTTTGAAGGCACATGCCTCCGAGATTTTATCTAAAGTACAAAACAGCAGCAAAATCGTCAAGTCGCTTGTAGGCAGCACCTGGAGAAAGGATAAGGGAATGCTACTAACAACTTACAAAGCAATTGGCCGGCAGTTCATGCGCTACGTGTCGCCGGTTTGATCACCTGACTTAAAAAGCTTACATCGAAAAAGGCTGCAGGCTTGCTTGAATACTACACTTAGAGTTGCCACGGATGTCTACATATGGCCACTAAACACCATCTCCATGAGGCAAAAGAGCTCAATATAAAGGAGCATAATGAAATGCTGAATTGTGACAAACGGGGACATCCCAGCAACAACTGCGTGGTCTTGACCTACCCACTCAATCGTTTGATCCAGATATGCAAAAGGAGACCCTTAGCCTAATCCACACTGAGTAGGTATGTATGTATATACCTTCTTTAGGTCGCCCCCGGTGAACCGCGTTATCAACATGCATAAGCCAACCCTTGCAGATGAGGAAAGCGGACTACCCTGGGAGGCACGAGTCACTCTTGCTCAACTTCGTTGTGGATACTATAACAATGTAAACTCTTACATGTCCATAATCAATTACGACACATGTAGTGTATATCCTGCATGCGATGTGTCCCCAAATGACACTAACTCCATCATTTTAATTGTAATGTGGAACATACGCCTCTAACAGCATCCAACCCTGTTTCAAGATTTTGTTACTCCTGTTAGAGGACTTTGTTGACAATTTGTGATTGTTCGCACCTATTGAATGGGGTCGGAGCATTGTTAACATAACAACAGCAACCAGCTGTAAGGAAGCGATCCGAAAAGGAGTTGATGGACTTGTGAAACTAACGTTCCTCTCTCCGGGCATAAGACATAATAGGCAGTAAAAGAACGCTCTGTAGATTCTTCGCAGCGGCGTAGTTAGCTCCCAGATGTAACGAAATCGGGTCTAGTGAGAGCTCTTTAGACAGGTGGTCGAATGCTAGTGTAAGGATCAGCTTCCAGGCGATTAAAAGGCATGCGCTGACATTCAGGTCCGTTCACACATGCGGGTCATCTTCATTTATAGTGCTGAATGTCTTACTGTCTATTTTTCAAGTTACTGTTCAGTCTTCCAGCTTCCAAGCGCAAGAAATTCCAGAGGTCGTGATATACATATATACGTGAAATTGTTTTAGATACTAACCCAGCAAAGATACGTATTTTGAGAGCACGCTCCTTGCATGGAAAACGAGCTTTAAGCCGACAAAATGCATTAAAACACAACATCAATCGAAAATCGATAATTTTGCCTATTTAAATTTGTGTTGTAATTATAACAAACAAAACAACAAGAACAATCAACATTTAAGTAATTCGCGACCACCCAATAAGAACACCAATGACACGAGCTCAATTCGTTGATAATAAGCGTAAATATACGAAATGCATTGATTGCTTTGATTGCAGTCAACAACAGAGGCTATCAGCACTTCATTGGCAATTGAAGCCACCAACTGTGACAAAACCTATGCAAGCGGTTGCTGTCTGTATTGGCGTCTCTTACTTTAATTGCATACATGAACATCGTCATCAGCAAAATCATTATCAACGCTGCTGTCATCAACGACTCATCGACGACGGTGTTGACGACAATGAAGACAACAAAACAACAACAGCAGCAGCTGCAGCAGCATTAGCATCATCCATAGCAATAGCAACAACAGCATTTGTCAGTCATCGTGCAGCTCATCGTTGTAACTTTACTGTCGTCAATATTATTAGCTGTGTTGTTGTTGTTGTTGCTGCTGCATTTAAAAGCATTCAAAAACATTCGGAAGACATTGAAGTGTGGTATTGAGGCGTTTAGGCATTCTCAGCATGACAAAGCTAATGTCGATGCACAAATGGAATAGCCATACAAAATTGTTGTAAGGTTATGTGGCATAGCAGTGCTTTACATACATTTTCCGTCAGTTCTGACACCTTCACAATTCCATGATGCTCATGTGTGAATATGCAGATGTGTGAGTGTGTTTCATTGGGGTGACCCAATTCCGAAGGTCAAACCCAATATGCATATATTGCAATCTACATATTGACTTGCAAGCCGCTAAACTAAAAAATGTTAAATCGCTACAAAAATTACAACAACAAAGCAGTTGGAGGAGCACCATCGTCAATCATTCACATTGCCGCACAGTTGCACTGCGCTTAATTTCCCAGACATGCAGATATTAAAAATCAGAGTAAAATTGTTTTTCCGTCGCCTAAAATGTCGACGAATGCCAACATCGCTCTAGAAATCTTTTGTTGTGCAATACATTTTTTTGTCAAAAAGTAATTCTCTATTTTACGAGCGTGGCAAGGTAATTAAATGAAGCATATTTAGATGACTATGAATAACTGAAATAGACGTGTTAATATGTTTTAAATAAATATGAGTTACCTTCATAATTTGGTGCATTCAGTTCGCAACGCATGTGCTTGTGTGTGTGTGCCTTTAGTGCATATTTAGTTGGCAAAAAATCAATAACAACAGCAGCAGTCCAAATGTGCTTGAGAATCTTTGAAAAATCGAAAGTAATTTTCCATTCAAAAATAAATTTAAAAACAAGCAAAGAACCCTAGTCTCTTATTTAAGCGAGCTGTATATACCCAGTTGTCAGTTTTTTAGCACATTCGACATGGTGTCTTCATCCATCAACTCATCCACATGCAGTCGTCCTTTGCACGAAACCAACATTCAACTCTTTCCTAAGAAAATGTGCGTGACTTTGGCTCACCTACAAACTGGACCGTGGCAGGTTAAACTCTAATTCTTCAGAATTACTTAGGAGGCTTATATTATAGATATGCCTGTCGTAACAGGCGACTGAAATACCAAATTGATTCAAGGGGTTGTGTAGCGCAACCTTCTCAAGAGGTTGCCAGCGCAATATTTAACTTCTCCAACCCAATTGCCAAACTCACCTATCCGTGGCGAAACCTGTTTCTTCAACAACCGAGGTTCCTCACTGATCTAGGGAGTGGAAGGGGAGGGCAGGGCATAGCCTTGAGGGCTTCATGTAGTCGTACTTAATCGTTCCCGAGATGGTCGGGCTAGTACATTGATGTTGCTTGTTACCGAAACGTACCGGGCTTGCATCCGGAAAAGGACCATCAACATCGATAACACTCCCCAAGGCCTTCGGGGAGTGTCCTTATCACTACAACAACAACAACATACGCAACGTAAGTACTGCACAACACAAAATATCTTTACATCTCTATTGTGGAGCTAACGCCTCTAACAGCAATGTTTCTATGGTCCAACTTTGTTGAAAGGCAAGTTTCTTTTTTCTTTGTACAGTCGTTAGAATATCTCAATGACAATTGTTTTAGACGAACATAAAAATAAAATAGAGATTTAGGCCGATATTCTCTTCCAATTTGCGTCGTACTCTTTTTTTAATTTTTTCTACATATTGGCGGGACGGCGGAAACACTTTCTTCTGAATTTTTGATGTTACTTCGCCCACAACCTGGTAGGTAGAGCAGGCAGGGGCGTAGTAGAGCAACAACAACCAAATAAGTCCGGGTCATCCTCCACTTGTTTTTCTAGGAGTATCATTAAGACTTCCTTATTTTGGGAAGTGTTATCAATATTGATGGTCCTTTGCCGGATATTTCTCCGGTATGTTCCGGAAAGTAGAACCGTTGGGGTACTTGCCCAATCATCTGGGGAACGATTTCATATAACCACATTGAACCTTGACGACTTCGCTCTGATGCGGAGAGCGTCGGCCCCTGATTATACGATGACATAGTTATGTTAAGTTTGGCTGAACTGACCTGCCCGTAAGGAGCTTGCATAAAATGAATGTGCCCATAGTATTACCACAAGTTTGTTTGATGTCCAAACTGTGAAATCCTATAAACAACCAGTTTCTTCATCATAATCAAACTCCGATCCATAGGAAAATAAATAAGATCTCATGAACCTACCAAAGATCCTCTTTCGAGACCATGAAACAACATCTTGGATGTGGCTGTCTGGCTCCTAGTAGCCGGAACCTTAATCTAGCCGGCGTAGGGTACGAACTTATAGCCCCGTACCTTCACAAACAACTACCCGCTGACTACAATGTGCTGCTTGTTATGCACCGCTAAGACAGCAAATGGCGTCCATATGGGTTTTTCCTCCTGAATCTTTAAGGCATTATGGACCCGTTTCTTCTCTATGGTGCTCTGATTGTGTGGCCTCCACTAAGTCGACTAACCTAAAATGTTTACAAAAGTTGGAAAGGATTTCGGAGCTCTGCATTAGCTGCTCTCCTGCCTCCACTCAAATAAAATTTAGAAGTAAGTGATTGCAAAAATCTAGGAGAAAAGCCAATACTAACCCTCACTGATGATTTCTCGTCTAGAAACATATCGGGTGGGAACTACACAGTGTGTCTTCCCTTATGACAAGAATTCTATATACTTTTAGGGGGCCATCAACACATTCAACAATGGATCTCAGCATGATGGAAAGGTTGGAAGAAGTATAATATCACCGTACCTAGCACTAGATACTGATTTACGCCTCCCCTTTTATTATAGATTATATCAGCAAAATCTAAGCAATCTGTGGTGCTGTAAATAACTGAGCGCATGGGCTTTAAGATGTGGAACGTGTGTTTATTTATGATCTTATGGAGTTACCTAAAATTGATTAAAATAAGGGCATTCGCTTAATTTATTGTCTACGTAGTTCAACCACCGCCAATCCGTGGCCTAAGTGTCGTTTTGGAAGTGTTATTTATCGTCCAAGCCTTTGAAACCTTACCTAACCTATTGCTCAATCAACACAATGTAAAGCAGATCCTGGATCATACACGTTTTATTTACACATTTTTGCTTCAATCTTCGAGATTGAGACTCTGTGCCTCGGTAAAAGTTGAGTGCAGATCATACCTGCGCGATCTGGTATCAATAAGGATAGTACGTCCGTTCAAAATGTCATGCTAAGCTACTGCGGCCGTACGGTCTGCACTCAACTTTTACCGAGGCACAGAGTCTCGTTATAGTTGTAACCGGTATATTATTCGCCTTTGGGGTGTGTTTTTTTGGGCTCCTGTTGTACTGATCTCTAATAATCTGGATGCACGATCCTCTAATTTCCTCATGAATACGACAGAACACATGTGCAGGTCAGCGGAGGCTGATCTTGGATTGTAAAAGAAGCTGCCTGATTAGTTTAGTTCCGCCTCTGTAAAATGTCGCATCGGGAAGATCTAAAGCCGTGATGTGCTTTTGGCTTAAACTTTTTATGCGAATCCAAGCCGGAGTTCATGCATACACTTTACTGACTAAGGATAACGAACTATGACATTTTCTATGGCATAACATCGCATTTGGCAAGCACAACTGGGTATAAAATAAAACCAAAAAACATTCAAATGGCCGCTTTGAACGCGTTCTTAGTTCATTTTGCTAGATTATTTCATTATTTAGCTGTTTAAATGATGAGCGACTATTCGAGCACATAAACTGACAGGTGGACAGACAGACGTGCTTGGCTAAATGTATGCGTGGTGATTCTTCCATCCCATTTTGGTTGACTTGTCGCACTTGAGACACATTTTTTGTGGAGGCAGTGCTTGAGGCGAAACAAATTCGTAGCAAAAAATGTTGAAATGAGCTATAAAATTTAAAATATGGCTCCGTGAAAAAATGTCGTTCAAAGCGTTTTTGCGAATAGGTTGTAAAGAATGTTTTTAATAAGTAAATAAAATTGTATTTAAATTGTGATATTTATTTAGTTGTGCAAATCCTACGATATTAGACTCATAAAGTTGCTCATATCTCTGAAGAGAGCAAACTTAAGGCTCACGATGGGCATACTGACTGGGCACTGCCTTCTGGCCTCGTCAGTAACAGCAAGTGCAGGAAGTGTGAGCTGCAGGAAGAGACAGTTGAGCACGTTCTGTGTTCGTGTTCTGCGCTCGCCAGGTCAAGGCTCCAGCTATTAGGGGCGGCAGAGTTGCCAGATCTCGAGACAGCAATTAATCTTGGTCCTAGAAAACTGCTAGTATTTGCCTAGAGAAAGGAGCTATTCTATAACGTATGTCCTAGCACTTGATTGTGGTTATTTCGTTTGGTCGTCAAACAAATTCTGGTAACACTATGGACACATTCAGTCTATGTGAGGTCTTTATTGACCAGCCAGTTCAACCTAACCTAAAGGGTAAATATTACTCTCAGTATTGTAACTCTATGTCACCATGGAGTGAGTATGTGATTTAAAAGTAGAATCCTTTCATGACGTACAAAAACCCCCTCCATAGGTCTCTTATTATAAATATCCTGATGTGTTGCCCCAAAGCATGGACTGTGTAAGAGTAAGAGGGTACGACGGTTGGGGCACTTAATAGAAAATTCTCCGAAAGCTGTTATGTTCTTCCAGTAATTCCAAAGGTGTGAATATAAGGAAGCTTATTAACACAGTGCAAGGCATCAAAGACAATAGGCTTTACTGGCTGGGGGTTAAGTCATGCGATCGGATGAAAATGTTCTAAAAAAAGATGTTCTATCAACGCCCTTATTTGCGAGCAGAAGACGCATTAAAAATGCGATTGCGTTGAGAGAGAAAAGTGTAGGAGATCTAGACCTCCCTAGTTGCTACCAATTGGCGTAATTTATATCGAAGAACGGATGAGTGGCACGACTTTACATACAATCGCAAACATTCTAAGCTGTTAAATATCACTTAGTGATGAATTAGGATTATATTCTACGTTGACAAAGATTATATAAGTAGGGGTGGAAATGTATGCAAAAAATAGCATTTACAACGATGAGACTCAGGTAAATGGTAAAGGGATGTTTTTTAAGAGGGCCACGTAGGTCCTTTTTAAATCTTGCTAATACGCGATTATCAGAGCTCACCTCTATGCTATACCTATATTAATCGTATGGTACATCTATCCTTCATTGAGATTTGAAGCTTTGAAAGAAGTAAATCACTGAAAATGCACAGCCATCTCATTGCGCTTGGTTAGAATGAACTTTGTTCTGATCTTTATTGTTTTCAGGTGTTCTGATCTCAGTCATGTATTTATACTGCCAGAAATATAACAAGCTATCTAAACTCCTGGTAACTCAATGAAAATAGATGTTGTTGTTGTTGTAGCGATGAGGACACTCCCCGAAGGCCTTAGCGAGTGTTATCGTTGTTGACGATCCTTTGCCGGATGCAGATCCAATACGTTCCGGTAATAAGAACCATCAAGTTACTAGCCCGATCATCTTGAGAAACGATTAAGTATGGCCGCATGAAACCTTCAAGGCCATACCGCCCATCCCACCCCCTAGATCCATGAGGAACTTGGGGTCGGCAGAGCCTCGGCTGTTGAAGAAACAGGATTCGTCACGGGTAGCTGAGGTTGACAATTGGGTTGGAGAAGCCGTATATTGTGCTGGCAACCCCTTGAGAGGGTTGCGCTACACAACCCAGTGAATCGATTTGGTATTTTAGTCGCATCTTTCGACAGGCGTAGCTGCCGAGGGTATATTCTAAGCCCCCTAACCCGCTGGGGTGAAAATGGATATTTCCCTTGAGCTTTAAAGCAGGTTTTTCAATTAGAAGACAATTTTTCTAAGCGGGGTCGCCCCTCGGCAGTGTTTGGCAAGCGCTCCGGGTGTGTTTCTGCTATGAAAAGCTCTCAGTGAAAACTCATCTGCCTTGCAGATGCCGTTCGGAGTCGGCATAAAATATGTAGGTCCCGTCTGACCAATTTGTAGGGAAAATCAAGAGGAGCACGACGCAAATTGGAAGAGAAGCTCGGCCTTAGATCCCTTCGGAGGTTATCGCGCCTTACATTTATTTTTTTTTATTTTTTTTAAAGCATCCAACACTTATGCAATCTTCAATCCTTCGATGCTACCTATTCTCCATTCAGGGATCTTGTATTAATAATAAAAAACCTCATTTATAACATAAAAATATTTAACTGTCGATGCGATTCCCACACAAACAGCCGATGTATGAGTGCATTAGCGATATATGCATGCATGTTTGTGTGTGTGGATGTATGTATGCATGTATGTATGTATGTGCGTGTGTACCTATAATTGGACTCAGCATGCCAAAGCTTCATTTGTTGAAAGAAGTTATTTTTCACAAATCAATTTACACTAGCTCTTCATGATGCTGCCTCTAAACATTTCAGTTTTCCTCACTCATAACTTGACGTAAATTAATTATAAAAGAACAATTCTTGCCTGTCAATCATAAATGTTTGCTACTTGGAATTTTGAAAGCGGTAGCAGCATTGAGCAAAACTGCATTTTTGCTGCTAGGAATTTTTGATTTCGTTCCGCCTATACTTATAACAGCTTACATTACTGCCTATATGTACATTTTACAGTGGCGTGCAAAATTTTTATAATTTGTACATTTCAAGCTAATAAAATCAATATTACGCCATTTTTCTCAGACAGCTAAACACTCCTTTCGCTTTACATGTCAAAATATAATATAACGGCGGCTGATCTAAGATGCCAATTCGTAAACGCAATATCTCAGAATGTATTTCAAAATTCTATTGAAAAATCATTTACTCCAGGATTTTTTATAAACACCCTATTCGAACTCAAAAATGTATTGTATTTATTCTGAGAGAGGGATTTTTGGAACAAATTCTACGGGAAATTTTCAACAAAATTCTTATATATGTATGTATATGCCTAGCTGGCCATGGTTGCGGGAGGCTTCGCCACGAGCCTAGTGTTCACTTCCATGTATGTTAATATAGTTCATGGATGAGGCCGTTTTACGTGCCTGTCCTCCTATTTTTTTATTTGCATGAGAGTCTGAACCACCCTTCTGAACAAAATTTTTCAAAAATGAGTGCGAGTTTATGGGATATATAACTTGTACTTTGTTAGACTAAAATTGATTGGGCTACAAAACTGCATACTCGAAATTTTTCAGAAAAAAAAATTAAATAAATGTAAGGCGCGATAACCTCCGAAGAGATCTAAGGCCGAGCTTCTCTTCCAATTTGCGCCGTGCTCCTCTCTATTTTCCCTACAAATTGGCCAGACGGGACCGACATGTTTTATGCCGACTCCGAACGGCATCTGCAAGGCAGATGAGTTTTCACTGGGAGCTTTTTCATGGCAGAAATACACTCGGAGCGCTTGCCAAACACTGCCGAGGGGCGACCCCGCTTAGACAAATTTTCTTCTAATTGAAAAAACTTTTTTCTAAAATTTTGATGTTGCTTTGCCCGGGGTGCGAAGCCAGGGCATACGGTGTGGTAGGCGGAGCACGCTACCATCACACGAATTTTTCAGAAAACTTTAAATAAATAGTACGAAATTTTCGTAAAGTTTTCTCGAATTTTCGAAAATGTTTTTGAGATTGAGTTGCAGAGTTTCAATTTAAACAGTTTTTGTTTTTAACCATAGAAAAAAAAAGAGTTTTATTGACGAAATTTGTTAAATATTTTCACTGCTATTTTCGTTTTCGCTACTGTATATCCATAAGATATTTATGTGAATATTGTATATTCTGTTACTTTAATAATCTTCTTAGCTTCAATCGTAATTAAATAGCTTAAATTACTTCATTTAAGTAAATCATATAAAATTATGCAAGTGTCACAAATCGATTAATTACATGCTAATCACATGTTTGAAAACAAAAACCTATAATGATTTATGTGCATAGACATTATTAATTAAAATATTCTGATTTAACAATTGGCTTATTCACAACTTACAAGCCTCAAGGGCATTAAAGTGCAGCAAACAAATAAAAAGGCTTGTAACCAATAATAATATTTCTATAATACCGTTAAATGATGCGCTATGCGTATATCCTATGATAGGTTTTAGAACTAATTGAGAATTTATTTTCAACTTTTTATTGTAATAATGAAAACCGACAACTGTGTAATTTGGTTCTAAATAATTTGTAATTGGTCTCAAGCGCAGCTTCGTTGTTAATTTTTACGATTATATTTTTATTTTTATTTTATTTTTTTTTCATTTAACAAATCATTTAAATTATTTATTTCGAAATTCCTGACTTTTTGATGTTACCACCACTCAATGTGACTTTGCTGCACCCAGTTGTTACACTCAAGTCAACAAATAATCACACAGTTAACTAGACGAATCGTCTAATGCACCATATCATTGGCTGCCCTTACATGCTTCATTATCGAAAACTGTAGATATTTTGTTCAACAACTAAACTCAGCTGAAAATCAAATGATCGATCGATCAATAGCAGCCAGTTGACATTGAAACCCTCAAATCTCTACCTATTTGATTTAACCAAAAGCTCACAAATTCGCCTTTGAAATAGTCATTTTAGGTTTATGATGATGCATATGTATCTTTGTACCAGTGGTGTACTCGAGAGCTTCATAGATATTCGGAAAGTACTCGGCGATCTACTGCATGTCGTGTGAGCGCAGCGACAGAGACTCAGTAAAGCAAGCAGTCAATCAGTTTTAGCTTTTACTTCAAGTAGTGAACAAAGCATGCTTAAACACATACTACGACAAAACAAGTAAAGCTGTCTAAGTTCGGATGTTGCCGAACATTATATACTCAGAGTGAGCTTCAATTGCATATTTCATTTCAGATAAACTACTTTTCTACATAACACGCGGCACCGCCCGTTTAAATAAAAATGTCTCCCCATTTCCTCTTACAATAAAACTTGATAAGTGAAATATCATTGATTCAAAGCTATTTTTTGCTACGTTAGGTTAGGTTGAACTGGCCGGCCCATGAAGACCTCACATAGACTGATTGAGTCCGTAGTGTTACCAGAAGTTTGTTTTAACGACCAAACTAAAAAACCCTATCAAAAACCAGGACCTATGTTATAAAATAACTCCGTCCTCTTGGCAAATACTAGAAGCTTCCTAGGACTTAAGCCACTTGCTGCTTCTAGATCTGACAGCTGTATCACTCCTAATAGCTGGAGTCTTAATCTGGCAAGTGCAGGGCACGAGCATAGAACGTGCTCGATCGTTTCCTCCTCCAACCCGCACTTCCTACATATGCTATCACTGACCAAGCCTAATTTAAAGGCATGTGACGCCAGAAGGCAGTGTCCAGTCAGAATATCCGTCATAAGTCTACAGTCCTCTCTTTTTAATGATAGAATAAACTTTGTTAGTCTAAGGTTGTAAGACCTGCACATAATCTTCGACTCCTTGCAGCCCCGCGCTTGAACCCAACGCCTTTCCCGCTTGGTCGATCATGTGCACTCTCGCCTTCGCTTAATCTCGCCCAGTCTAATTGGGACGTCTACGGAGAAAGCTTCAAAGGATGCGCTCTTTTTAGCTAGTTCATCCGCTTTTTTTCATTTCCATCTATTCTCATATGCCCTGGGACCCTCTCCCGATACTCTCCAGAGACTGCTTACACTCTAACACGCATTTAGATGCCGTGCTATGCGAGATTATTGCCTTAATTGTCGCTTGACTGTCAATATAAAAGTTAACACAGTTGCAGCTTAAACTATTCTCTTCCAGGGTTTCTATTGCCTTGATTACGGCTAATATTTCCGCTTGGAAAACGCTACAGTAATCCGGCAGCCTGTAGGATCTGCTTATTTCCGGATCAGCACAGTATACCGCAGACACTACTCCTTCCACTACTTTGGAAACATCTGTGTACGCATGTATCGCCTCGTCCGCCATTTGCGCACACTTGCGCCAACCGTCCACCTCTATTGTGGCCTTAAGATCTCCCTCGAAGCGCAGATAGGGAATCAGGTAGTATGTTCGTCTTATGATTGATGACGCTAATCTACTATGGCTATATGGTCGGCACTCAAGCTGCCCCGATGCACCTAGCCTGGTTGCAGTTGTTAATGCTATGTTCTTTGCAACCAGGTCTACAGGTCGAATGTGCAGAATGGCATTCAGTGCAGCCGTCGGGGTTGTTTTCAGGGCTCCCGTAATGCTAAGCATAGATAGTCTGCATACCCAAATTTTTTGAGGTATGTTGTTTTGTGTGTGGCTTTCCACAAAACAAGAACTCCATAGTATGAGAAAGAGAGGGCGATAAGCCCCACGTACACCCCAGCATTTTTTACATGCATAAAGTGCCGTTAAGGCCTTCTTCACCCTCTCCTCCACGTTGAGCTTCCATGACAGCTTACTGTCTAGGATGATTCCTAGATATTTTGTGCAAGGTTTCTCCTGTAAGGTCACCCCTCCGAACTTAGGTCTGGTCCAATTTGGGACCTTGTACCTCTTTGTAAACAAGACAATATCGGTCTTCTCCGCATTGTTTTTCAACCCGACATTAGATGCCCAGGTATGAATATCCCGAAGCGCCCGATCCATAAAAGAACTAATCGTTGGAAGGCACTTTCCGCATTGCTAAGTATAGCTTATTATTTGTGTCTACGAGCCTTTTAGACATCTTTTATAAAAAAGTGGGCGTGGTCTCTAAGCTACCTCGTTCATTTTTTCTAGAAATATTTCCTGCCATAGGAGAAATCTGTGTACCAAATTTTATTACGATCCGTTAATTTTTCTTCGAGTTATGGCTCCCGAAACATAGAAAATTGCTTAGTCATAAAAGGGCGCTGCCACGCCCATTTTTTTTTAATTTTATGTTTTTCATATTTATTGTTATAAATACACTTGGAAAACGAAATACCATTGATATAAAGCTCTTTTTGCAAAGATATAGCTTATTTTATTTTTCCACGACCCTTTTAAAAATCTTTTATATAAAAGTGGGCGTGGTCCTTAACCGATTTCGTTAATATTTCTTCTTATAGTAAAGGCAACCTCTCTGCCGAATTTTGTTACGACAGGTTTAACGACTTTTGATTTATGATTAATAATATTTGTAAAATTAATTTTATCACAAGTCGGCGATATTTAAAAAAAAATTTTTATTTTTATCAAGAGTCTCAATATCAGTCCACATGTCAAATTTCAACATTCTAGGTGTATTATTTACTAAATAATCAGGTTTTTTGTGTTTTCCAAAATGTTATATATATAAAAAGTGGGCGTGGTTATCATCCGATATTACTCATTTTCAATACCAATCTATTCTGGGTCCAGATAAGCTAGTGTACCAAATTTGGTGAAGATATCTCAATATTTACTGAGTATAAAAATTTGCGTTTGTGTTCGAAGCTCTGCCGGCATTGTGCACTACTGGTTTATACAGTAATTTCTTGTCCTCGATTTAATAGCAAATGGATACAAACTTTATATAGCGCGCGGTTCTGTTGTAGAAATTGTAATGCCCGTCGCATCTGTTTCCATCGGTTTGTCGCTGTTCAATATCAACCAGGGATGCATAGGTTGGGGCTCCCTTCCTGTAATTATCACAAAACTGGCCCTTCTGGCTTCCCATTCATCCAAAGCGAGGGCTTCCACTTTTCCAAATACTTCGAAATTCAAAACGCTAATGATTTAGTTCTTCGATTGGTTCGTAAGGTCCTTGGAACTTTGGCTGCAGTCGTCGACTACAATGTCTTTATATTTCTATTCTCGCTTGCTTGCTATATCGACTGATCTAGCTGCTCAACGGCCACAGTAACTTAGTAATATTTAAGAACTCGAGTATTTTTGGGATTCTAGTCTCGACATCGGGTAGTATTCGAAACGGTCTAAACTGTATAATCCTCGAAGGTGAATTATTAATGTATTGTTGCAGTCAGCCCATGTGACAATAATTGGATTTCTGATACGGCTTCGAAGTCATAGGTATAGCAATCTTTAAAATTTGTCAACTTGACCGTTCCCGCACGAAACCTTAGTCGCTTGCTGATCCGCTTTGGTCGGATAAAGCGACATTACTTTGAAAACACAAAGCGTTAGCGGTAAGGTTAGGTTAACTGGCCGATCAATAAAGACCACACGTAAACTGAATGTGTTAATAGTGTTACCAGAATTTGTTTGGTGACCATACGGTAAACTCCTTATTATGAATCCGGACTTATGTTATGCAATAATTCCGTCCTTTCGGCAAATACTTAAAGTTTTCTGGGATCTAGCTTAATTGCTGCTTCGAGATCTGGCAACTCTGCTATCGCCGGAGCTGTAGCCTTGACCTCGCGGTCGAAAGTTCTCAACCCTTCTTCCTACATCTGCTGCTACTGACAAGGCCTTATTTAATTTAGTTAAGCATGTGGCGCCAGACGACAGTTCCCAGTTAATCTGCCTATCACGAGCCTTAAGTCTTCTCTATTACACAAAGTATATTTTATACAGCTTCTTGGTTTTTCTTAGTGAAACAATTCCCATTATTTTGCGCCATCATAATGTTCTCATTTACTATAAGTGAGGGAACAACCAACAATTGCTTAACGGGATCTTTGTGCAGTATATACTCCTCTTTATCCAAAGCCCTATGCACTACCTTAATTTACTCATTGGTATTCTGAGTGTGTCGCAGATGATCCTTTAAAACTTCTTCTAGGACAAGGCATGATATTATACTTAAGGTGCCGAAGTGCCTCATCTTACTATCTGGGCTATGCTCTATCCCGTACTCGAAATGTTGGAGATCGGAGAGGGGGCTAGCTATCACTATGTACCCATCCCAAAAATGTCTGCAGCACGATCACAGTATAAGAAACAAAAACTCTTGCTTGTTCTGATTTGGACTTCTGATTTTGGCTCTATCAATTCGTCTTCATTTAAGTAGCCTGAAAAATGGACTCGCAGGAACTACACTTCTTCCACTTGATCAGTATGCCTTTAACTGACGCCTGACTGAAAGGCACATACAAAAACTTCTAGTGCATATCGGAGGTGACAAATGTGAGAAATTTACAAAAGCCAGCTTCCAATAAAAGCCATGAATCCGCTTTAATATAATGGGAAGATTGGACTGGTCATGTCAAAGGATTGAAGTTGAATGAAGATAGTGTGATTAAGACCAAGAATAACTTACCATCATAGTTAGTTGTTGTTGCACAACAGTTCAATAACAAGACGCAAGACGTGTAGCTAGTTGGATGTGTTTTTAAATCGTCCTATTCCCTGTAGAAAGGGTTTTTTAAAAGATTTACAAGGTATAATCGAAACCCCTGTCGCCTGGTCCGTCCTGTTGTCGCGTTGTTTGAATATCTCCCAAGCATTAATTGAAGTTAGTTTATTTTGGATAAAATTTAAATTGTACTTGATCTACCTTCTTCGCTTAAGCGGCCTTAACTCATTTTGTTTTGAGTATACATTTTTTGGGCAGTTAACGCCAGCACATTCTTCTTTGAGGCAGCCGGATTACAAAACAATAATTTTTAATTTTCACACCTTTCATGCCTCGTTATCCGTTTGAAGAATTATATACACGAAATAAGCTGCATATTAATTGCTTGTAGTGTAAAATTAATTAAAAAAGACGTGATTTTGAGAACTGGGCAACATTTGAGAATCCGGCAGCTTTAGCTAAAAACTTTGGCTATTTGATGGGAAATTTTGAACTTGCTCGTTTTACTCATTCTTATTCTTCTTAGTTGTGTAGCTACTGCAGAAATGTTTGTTTATTCATTTTGGAATATGACAGATTAGGTTGGTGTTCAAATGTTAAGTGTTACTAAGTATTTAACCTTTTGGGTATTACGATGCACGGCCTTTGTGTTAAAAATCAAAAATGAGTTTCTTGTAGATCAAGAATTTGGTTTTGATAACAAACTTTATACACGCAATCAGCACTACCACTTTTTAGATGTGCGCATGATCCGACGATTTAACTATGTCGTAATAAGGCTAGAGGTGTTCTAGCATTCGTAAAGAGATGGTCTAAAGAATTTAGTGACCCTTATTTAACCAAAGCCCTTTTTACCACATTAGTTAGACCGATACTAGAATACGGATCAATAGTCCTGGAATCCGCAATATCAGTTCATGCAGATAGGCTTGGGTCAATACAGAGGCAATTTTTACTTTTCTCCTTAAGGAATTTTCATTGGGACTCTGCAAATAATCTTCCACTTTATACTAGTCGGTTTAAAGCTTATCATCTTCAAATCTCCGCTAGTCGTAGAGAAATGCTAGGCGTATTATTATGGCTAAACTACTGACGGACTAATTTCTAGCCCCTTTCTTTGTGAGCGAAGTAAACTTCAATGTCCCATCACGAGCATCAGACATTACAAACCTCTACTTTTGAGGGAGTGCAGAACTAATTTCAAATTAAATAAACCTTTCCGGTGTCATGATTTTTACTCTCACTCGAATTCATTTGATATAACGGATTCACTTTTTCTATAAGGAAAACTGTCCTATCCTCTCTTAACTCGTAACAAATAAAAATAAAAAATAAAAAATAAAAATATTATATGCTAAATCGTTAACTTATTGAACATTTACTATATGTATATCTTTCTACTGTTTATGTATATAATACTCAGCTGATGATTTTTATTCTGTAGCTGAGCAGTTTTAGATCTCGACGCTTAACAAATCCCTCCGCCTATCAACAACTCGGGAACAAAACAAACAAGTAAAGCTAGACGTTGAAAGGCTGCAATCGCAACAAATTGCAATGACTTTGCAATCAATTCGACGGAGTACAAGAGCAGTGGAAGCATATCTCTAAAGCACTAAGTACCGCCGCTGCGAAAAAACTGGTTACGGCGACCACGGAACCCAAGTGGTACGACTTAGAATGGCGCGTTGCAACCAATAAAAAGACCATGCCTACAGGGCTATACTAAAAGTGAGCGCAAAAAGAATAGCTGTGTTGAACGGTACCGCGAGAGGTAAACGCTCGCAAATTTTACCAAAAAATTTGGCGACAGAGGAAGGTTTTAAGCCCGGGCAAACTCTTGTAAGAATGAAAACGGCGACCTTTAAACCGATGACCAGAGTGTACTTAGATTATGGATGAAACACTTCTCTGCTCTCCTATTGCTGATCAGCCGTCTAAATATCGCGTATAAGATCCTGTCAAGAGTATAGTGTAAAATATTAAAGCCCACTGTCGAATCAGCTGATTGGACCTTGGACCGATCTTTGAAAAAACCCGCGAAAAAGAATTGACATACAACACCTCTTCATCGATTTAAAGCCGACCTCGACTGCACAAAAGAAGCTACCTATACGCCACTATGCCTGAACTTGGTTTCCCGCAAAACTTATAGGCTAACCCATTAGTGAAAGCATGAAGAAATAATGTATCCTTTATTAAAAAACCCATATTACCCTTTTACCAAAGAAATATCATCAAGCTTATTTTGTAAAAATCAAAGTATTTTTGCTCTATCCAGAAGCACCTTAATAAAGTCTTTCCCATTTTGCGTTGTGACTCTTTTGGTTTAGGGTGTGATTAATAGATTTTAAGAGTTGCTTATTTCCTCTCCTTGCATCGTTGTTGTGCAGCATTTACTTGCTATTCGATCTGCTTACATTGTTGTTAATATTTTTTGTAGCATTCATTTACTAGCGATATAGTGATGCACCGAACTTGCTTATAACCGCCAAGTATTTATAAATGATCAGATGTTTGAGGCACGACAAGTAAAAACATATATCACATGCAAATGAACACACTAATGCACATTTATGTTCATCGCATATATTTCTTAATAAATGTTACGTATTACATACAATAAATTTGTACTTTTTACCAAAATGCCACTACATTTACTAGAGCCTTAATTAATTCCACAAACGCAAGCAAAGCAATTCGTGTGCGCAGCCGCGAAGATGCGGCAGTTTTATGGTCAAATCACCTGAACTTGTGAGTGCCAAAATTGTTTCAATGTTTTTATTGTTGTAAAAATAAATAATTGTACTTGATGTGTGTGTAAAACGTTAGCACTTGAAGAAATAATAAAATAAATGAATGAATGAAATGTGCAAACGCATCCGTCTCCAAATGCACTTCGCACGTTTTTCATATCATAGCCCAAAACGTTTAAAGATTGTCGCAAATGCTGTTTGAATTGCCGATGGTGCTTGTAGGCAATATGAAGAGTACGAAAAAATAAAATTACTGTTACTGATTGCCACCAGCGCATGGCATGGTCTATTCCAGAGGTGCACACACTCAGCTTCAAGTACAAAGTCTACTTTTTAATTTGTAAACAGCTTTGCTCATGGCATGGGAATCCTGAATGTAAGCGTGAGACCCAAGTCTTAGCGTAAGCGTAGTCTTTGTAAGAGGAATCCTATATGGGGATACATGTAGAATGTGTAAGCAAAGGCGTAGTGTATGGTATTGGTATGCTGATGGAGTTTTTAAAGAATAAGGGCGTAAGTATAGTCACTACACTGGAAAATAAAATAAAACGAAATAAAATAATATAAAATAAATATATACAATAAGAAAAAATAAATAAAATAAAAAATAAATGTAAGGCGCGATAACCTTCGAAGAGATCTAAGGCCAAGCTTCCTTCCAATTTACGCCGTGCTTCTCTTGATTTTCCCTACAAATTGGCCGGACGGGGACCAACATGTTTTATGCCGACTCCGAACGGCATCTGCAAGGCAAATGAGTTTTCACTGAGAGCTTTTTATGGCAGAAATATACCCGGAGCGCTGCAAAACTCCGAGGGGCGACCCCGCTTAGAAACATTTGCTTCTAATTGAAACTTTATTTCTAAAATTTTGATGTTGCTTTACCCGGGGTGTGAACCCAGGGCATACGGTGTGGTAGGCGGAGCACGCTACCATCACATGACGGTAGCCGCTATAATAAAATAAACAATATAAAATAAAATAAAATAAAATAAAATAAAATAAAATGGAATGAAATGAAATGAAATGAAATAAAATAAAGTAAAATAGAATAGAATAAAATAAAATAAATAAAATAAAATAAAATAAAATAAAATGGAATGAAATGAAATGAAATAAATAAAGTAAAATCGAATAGAATAAATAAAATAAAATAAATAAAATAAATAAAATGGAATGAATGAAATGAAAATAAAATAATAAAATAAAATCAAAATAAATATGAATAAAATAAAATAACATAAATTAAAACATTAAAATAACATAAAAATTTAAATAAATTAAATAAAATCAAATAAAAAGAAAAAATAATAAAATAAATAAAAACATATAAAATTAAACAAAACAAATAAAATTAACAAAATAAAATAAAATAAATAAAATCACAAATAAAATAAAATAAATAAAATAAAACAAAATAAAATACAAAAATATAAATATAAAATAAAGTATAAATAAAAACAGAATAAAATAAAATAAAATAAAAAGTACAATTTAATTAATCAAATTAATAAAATTAAAAAAAGTAAAATTAAATTAAATTTAATAAAACTCAAATAAATTAAATTAAATTTAGTCAAATTAAAATATGTTTAAACAAGTTAAATTAAACAATTGGAATAAACAAAAAGAAATAAAATTAAATTAAATTAGTTAATCTATTTTTGATCAATGAGTTATCCGTTTGTTATCGAAAATTCTGGATTTATCATGGCATAATTATCAATAACTGTAAAAATTATATCAATTTGTTTCAGAGAACTTATCGATTGTTATCGGAGTTTTACCAATTTGTTATCGGCCTGTTATGAAATGGTTATCGATTAGCGGACTAAAAAGCCGTTGTCTTAGCAATAAAACTCGATTACAAACCGATAAGTCGACTATATTTTTTCGTTATCGCTAATGAGCCGATTATAAAACTATTGAGTTATTACCTATTTGAAACCGAGAAAAAAAACTAAAACAAGTAAGGAGGTTAAGTTCGGGTGTAAAAGAACATTACATACTCAGTTGAGAGCTATGGTGACAACATAAGGGAAAATAACCATGTAGCAAAATGAACCGAGGAACCCATGGAATGTGTTTGTATGACATGTGTATCAAATGAAAGGCAGTAAAGAGTATTTTATGAGGGAGTGGGCCATAGTTTCTATAGGTGGACGCCATTTAGGGATATCGCCATAAAGGTGGATCAGGGTTGACTCTAGAATGTGTTTGTACGATATGGTATCAAATGAAAGGTGTTAATGAGTATTTTAAAAGGGAGTAACCCTAAGTTCCATAGGTGGACGCCGTTTCGAGATATCTCCATAAAGGGGGACCAGGGTGACCCTAGAATTTGTTTGTACAATATGGGTATCAAGATAAAAGGTGCTAATGAGTATTTTAAAAGGGATTGATCCTTAGTTCCATAGTGGACGCCGTTTCGAGATATCGCCATAAAGGTGGACCAGGACTGACCCTAGATTTGTTTGTACGATATGGGTATCAAATTAAAGGTATTAATGAGGGTTTTTAAAAGGGAGTGGTGG
>JARSSU010041791.1:0-36306 GCA_029619165.1 Eurosta solidaginis
ATCCGAAAGCGGAGGTAAAAAATTTTGGGTCTGTAAAGAGATATTTGCAAAAGAATTTTTTAAAATTTTCATGTGCTTGTTGTAAGTTTGATGATTTTGCGGTACCCACAAAAAAATTGTGCACGTAAGTGTTTTCCGCGGATATAGTTTTGGTCTCCAACCCGGTGTTGGACCCACCCAAGGCAATTTTGTATAAGCGCGGCCAAAGGCCGCCAATGCAAAAAGGTGTTATGGGCAAAAATACTATGGATCCCACCCTCGGTCTTGGAGCACTCCTGGGTCGGTTTTTTGTTAATATCTTTTGAACCATCTAAAATTTTTATTTTCCGACTTCGGATTATTGTTGTCGAGGTCAGCTGGCTTTTTGGCACCTCTCTCGGTATTTTTGGACGCGTATTACCAGTGTCATGCTGTCGTATAAAATTACCATATATTTTTGCGTTCTAACATTAATATGATTTTATGCAAAACCGAATTTTTTATTGTCGGAAATAACCAGAAAATAAGAAATATCAACGGTGAACCGCATTCCAGTATTTTCAATTCAAGAATTGTATTGTGCTTTGCCGCAAAAGGAAGCATTAGGCCACGATCCTCTTCTGAGGAATTTTCTTCAACAAATTGTTTAGAAATGTATCCGCGTCTGCGCGACGAGAAGAAAAACCCGACTTACCGCCAAGGTGTACGGAAGAGATACATATCTACTAATAATAACAATTTTGTGTGATATATATCTGAGGAGATTAAGGTCTAGCTTTCCATCCAATTCGAAGGCTACTTATCGTGTATTCGTTTTTCTACGAACTGGCTCACCTAAATACATGTTTTGTGTCGACCCAAAAATTTATTTTCTAATTCGGACGAACTTTTGGTGCCAAGGTAATGCCGAGGGACAATCAATACCATTTATACAAATTTTCTTAACTATTTTCGATGGATAGGCCAACACACTAGCTCTAGACCACGGCGGCAGACTTTGACCGCTGAGCCGGCAAATTCAGCTTCCACGAACTATCATACTCCAACTGGACAATGATGTTTAGCTAAGCTGCGAAGAGCTACAGCGTTTTTGCTGGCGTGGGCAAGTTATGGGAAGATCTCCACTGGGTTCGGAGAATCCGGTGGGGGAAGACTTTGATCTCTCTTGTTGCCCCCTGTTGGCGTCAGTTATCGCGAAACAGGGTTAGCTGGAGTCACTTGTTACGCAACGACCAGCATCTCCTAAACGGTTAACGCTAATTAAAAAATGTATCTTCCAACCGCGAGGAAAAGGACCAAAACAACCCAAAGAATATCTCCAAGATCAATTTTTTCCCCAGTAGCGAGGACACTTGAGACTGGTGTTTCTTATAAAGTTAAGTTTTAGCATATTTAAGGTGAAGAAGGATTAATGAAAAATCAATAGGGTGGTCTCCAACATTCGCTTCTTAATTAGAAGAGGTTGAGAAGTAAGGCCTTTTCTTTTGTCGCTTTGCAAAATAGCACGTGTTGAGGCATCCATTATATTGGTTACTCATTTTTTTGCCATATACATACATAAAAACCGATTTCAAAACTTTTTGAAATATTTTTTCAATTATTTCATAAGCATTTTATTTTTTTTGGCATTAAAAAAAATTAAAATGTCAAACCAACCATTTTTTTGGTGTTTGCTTTGGTTTGGCATTTCCACAAAGTTCAAGAGAGTGATTTTAAAATTTTTTTAAAAATCAAAAAACCATTATGGCCGCCAAGAAGAGTAAATGGTTTTACCTGGTAATATTTATACCATGGATAAAAGTACCAAATAAAAAATACAAAAAAGTATTTAAAAACAGAATACATACATACTTTCGAAAATACTTTGAAATCGAAAGCTTACATCATGGCTCAATTATATGGTTGGCTCATCCATCAGCTCATTTTATTTTTATCATTGCATGGTCGATGGGATTGTCAAAAGGAGATAGCGAACTCAAAATGAAACCAACACATTGACAACATTTACTTACCACACACAAAAACTGCTATGTTTTATGCTTTCATTTCATTCCATTCGCCTAATGCCAATACACAGATTTTGACAATTTGAACAGACATAATTTGTTGCTGTACAGATGAGCCAACCATATAGTTGAACCATGGCTTACATTTTGGTATTATTAAGTATTTTGGTAAATTTTGCATTTTTCTTGAGCATGAAAATAGCAGTCGGCACAAAATTTTGGCATTTGACGATGCATGACAATTTATACATGAATACCGCTTCTATAAAAATAAAACAAAATTTATGAAACTTTTTGATACAATTTCCCGCCCCCACAGCCAAGCTCACGATCCGTCACTGTTTTGTAGTAATTTGTGAATTACGTTGCGAATTACTTATGGTGCTCACTGCCATGCGCATGCCTTATATTATTGAGTATTGTGCTCACTCTATGCTGAAAATTGAGCTTTGAGAGCACAAAAATCACTCAAAAGCGAGCTCGCTCAAAATTATGACTTTATCAAATACTTCGTTGTATTTATGATATAAAATTACTAGTTTATCATTTGATAAGATAAGATAGGTTTAGTTTTTGGCACTGAAATATCGTAACATGATTCATTACATTATGTGAGCGGATATAAATAAAACACGAGATTGGTCTCTACAATTCAAGAGTAAAAGCCCAAAAAATCGTTTATATTCAAAACATGAACTTTTTTAAATACGAGATAAAGCATAGCAACGTCTACCTCATCTGTTAAACAATGTTCTCATAGAAATCAAAATGCAAAACAGTTTTATTTTTACCAGGTAGGTTAAAAGTTCGGTTGATAACCCGTTTCATCATTCAGCTTCGAGCGACCTGCCCAATATTAACTTTAATCCGTGTCTTCAGTAAACCCCATAAAAAAGTGTGAAAAGGTTATATTGGGTGATCGATTCGCGAAGAGCAAATCACCAAAACGAGAGGTAAAGCGACCCGGGCATGCTTTCTGAAGAATAGTCTACGTTCTTGAAGAGCAAACCGATTAATGACTTGGTGATTTGTGTTCTGCGTTCGCCTGTTATTTGAAGTCATTTGAAAAGGTTATAACAATTTTGTTGTTATTTACTGAAGGCATTCTTACAGAGTAGTTAAAAAAAATAGAACACAACCACAATAAAGAAAAACTAGATGACAACCGTAGCCTTAGCAGTGGCTACTTGATCAATTTAGATAAAAATATGTACAAATTATTAAAAAAAAACATAGAATATTCGCGATTGATTGTAGAAGGGTTCATAAGCGCAATACCAAGCTTTATAGCTTCAGAGCTTCCGCAATCCAATCGTCAACCTCACCTACGCGATGGGAATCCTGTTTCAGCGGAATGACCTGGAAGGTTCAATATGGTCATAATAATCGTCCCTGAAATGGTTGGGCTAGTATATTAATGCCCTTGTTATCGGAACATACCGAATCTATATTCGGAAAAGGATCATCAACATCGATAACACTCCTGAAAAGCTTCGGGGAGTGTCTTTAGCGTTAATACAACAAGAACATTGATTGTCAAAACCTCTGCCGCGTCGAAAATAACGACCGCCATTAAAAATGTTTGGCAGACACCGCCGTCGTGAATGTATCAAGCCTTCTACTTTGAGCCTTCGAAAAAAAAATTTCAAAGCATTACTCCTTCAACTTGATCTTATGATCATTTACAAGTACAAAACCCTAAATGTTGAACTTAATTGTCATTAAACACCCTTAGATACATTTACACATGCCTTAATCTGCAATAAATCGTCAATAGATAATCTACGTGTTTACGTGTGTTCCATTCCTGGGAACTAGATTATTTTCTGTCAAAATTTTTATATTCTCTTTTATTTTGTGCTTCCAAATATAGATTACACTCTAGAGGTGGGAGTTTTTAAATGGTTTTATTTAGCTTGACTTGACAGGCCCGCTGCCGCACAGCTGCAGGCCCTTGTGAACGAATTTTGTAATTGAAATTTAAGTAACTTCCCGATGAAACTTGGAATATAGTTCAGAATAATGCAATAATAAGAAATAAAAATTCCGATAGGTGGCGCATAGATCGAAATATTTAAAAAAATCGTATTAGCGGTCCGATTTGTATCATATTTGGAACACATAATACATACATGAATAGAAAGCGATCTATGAAAAAAAATCGCCGCTAGGTGGCGCAAGGATCGAGATATTAAAAAAATCATATTTATGGTCCAAATTAGCTCATATTTGGAACACATAATACACACAGAAAAAAAATTGTCGCTAGGTGGCGCAAGGATCGAGATATTAAAAAAATCGTATTTGCGGTCCGATTTGGTTCATATTTGGAACACATAATACATACATCAATTGAAAGCGACCTATGATGTCCGATTTGGCACATATTTGGAACAAATATTACATACAGTCCGCTAGAAGTGACATCAAAATATTTTGTAGTTCGAGGAGGGACAATCATACGTGGCGCAGAGTCGAGTAAAGTCTTTGGAAGGATTATGCATTGAGGACTTAGATTGTAACAAATTGTCAGGAAAGAGTCCTTGTAATAATAAGTCACTAAATGGACTAAATAAAATAAAAAAAAATAAATGTAAGGCGCGATGACCTCCGAAGAGATCTAAGGCTGAGCTTCTCTTCCAATTTGCGTCGTGCTCTTGATTTTCCCTACAAATTGGCCGGACGGGACCTACATGTTTTGTGCCGACTCCGAACGGCATCTGTAAGGCAGATGCGTTTTCACTGAAAGCTTTTTATGACAGAAATACACTCGGAGCGCTTGCCAAACACTGCGGAGGGGCGGCCCCGCTTAGAAAAATTTTGTTCTAATTGAAAAACCTTATTTCTAAAATTTGGATGTTGCTTTGCCCGGGGTGTGAACCCAGGGCATACGGTGCGGTAGGCGGAGCACGTTACCATCACACCACGGTGGCCGTCAATCTCTATTGATAGTCATACATATATAAGACCAATTGAACCTTAGTCAGGTTATGCTACGTCTCACATTTTTAGAAACTTCACGCGCCCACCACTTTTATTTAATTGTCTGATCAACGCCCTAGATTGATGAGGAGTGTGATGACTAGTACCTAGGACCTACCTAATTATTTTCTAGTTTTTAGTATTAATATTACTTCATATAAGTATTGTTTTCAATAAAACCGTTCAACTTAAAATTTTTTTTAAATTACTTTCCATGTTCATATTTACTGATTATCGAGGGGAAAATTTATATGGGAAATCTAGTTATACAGTTAACTATTGGGAGTTAGGTACGCAAAAGAAGATAATCGCGTTATATTTAAACTAGGTCTTATGAACATCTCTAAGAGAAGTACACATTGTTAGCTTATAAAAAAAAATTAGCCATAAAATTAAGGGCCACCTTCATGTTCATTTCAGTGACATCAAAAAGTTAAACTAGAGCACTTTTGAGTGCAAAAATATATACAAACTGGAGCAAAATATCAAACAACGAAAAAATTAATTAAACCCCATAAACAACTTTGTTTTGTGCTCTCACGCATTTCACTTTCTGCCGCCCAAAGTAATGTCACATTCGATATAAGAGCTCAGAACTAATTAATTGAGCGCTGAAGAATGCGCCGGTCACACTTTTAGATTTACTCAAAGCATACGCATAGAACAGTTTTAACCCCCTTTGTGAACAGCACAGTGTAAGCGAACATACCGCCCGCCCTCTCCACTGTCTTAAACTCATTCTCTATTTAGAATTGAGTTGGTTGCACGGCAGGCGACAACGTGCATGAGTGCTTAAAAGAAAACTTTACTAAATTAAGGCATATAAAAAATATCAAATATAAAATACTAATTAATAACAAAAAATTATTATTTAAAATATTTAAAACAAATTTTTATAAAGTTATACACAAGTCATTATTTTAAAAAATACAACGGTGCACAAAAAAAAACGCGAAGAGTCGAAAAAATAATTTTCAACAAATTGAAAAAATCGATTTGAAGTGCGTAAGCATTTGCACATGCAACCAAATCTGTGACAAAAACCCACAAGGCAGTGAATAAAGTTAAAAATACATACAGAATAATTGTGCGATTTTATTTTGTACATATTTATAAATTTCTAATTGTTTTAAAGAGCTAATTTGTAATATTTTCAAGCAGAAAAAATTTAAAAGCGCTGTAGCATAATTTACTTAAATACCAGAAGCAAAAGTAATAAAAAATAGAAATAAGTATAAATGATGAATACAACAAATATGGAGTGTATCACCACACCATTGTCAACCACCAGCTGCGCTAGCTCCGATGGGGGTGGCAGTGTGTTGTGTGAAAACAATTCGTTTAGTAGCAAAAGCGGCGGCGTTAACAAGCCGTTCATTAGGCCCACCACTGTATTGTTGGATCAACGTTTCTCGCAGCAAGTAAAGGGTGTTTATCCTCTAAAACGGTAAGTATTATACAAGTTTTATAGTTTCCTTGAGAGCTGATGATTATCTGGGTAATTCAATGATTTTCCAAAAAAGTACCTAGTTCTAAAAAGACACCCGGTTTCTAAATGGTACCCGGTTCTGTAAAAGAACCCGGTTCTAAATATGTACCCGATTTTGAAAAAGTACCCGTTCAAGAAAAATTCCGGTTCTAAAAAAAGTACGCGGTTCCAAAAAGTACCCAGTTTTATAAAATGACTTGGTTATGGAAAAAGTACCCGCTTCTAAAAAAGTTCCGGGTACTTTTGTTCAAAGGCTAATTTTGTTGCACCGGGTATTTTTGTAGAAAAGGGTACTTATGTTGAATTGGGTACTGTATTGGAACTGGGGTAGCTATGTTCAACTGGGTATTTTTTTGGAGCCGGGTACTTTTGCTGAACAGGGTACTTTTGTCAAACCATGTACTTTTTTGGTATCAGATTATTTTGTGAAACCAGGTACTTTTGATAAACCGGGTACTTGTTTGGAACCAGGTACATTTGTGTATGTACATATGTGCACGTATACAAATGTTTGCTACTGTGGCTGTCTATGGTAAGTATAAAAGGTGCAAGAAAGTACGTTAACGTTACCCGGGCTAATTTCCGGGTATTAATTAAACGGTTATCATCAGCTATAGTTTCCTCATCAATAACTTGTAACTTTAAAAACTTTATTTATTCTTTCTTTCCGGTATCTGCTTTCGCTCTAAAGCCAAGATGTGTTGAAATGGTATGGTTGGGGTTATAAGGACTCGCAATTTTATGTGGATAACGGTGTCATTGGCTTCAAGGGAGATAAGTATGTATTGAATATTAAGAATTTACATATATGCATACGATATGAACATACGAGGTCTGGCATTTAAGTTCCGCGAATCGGTCAATAAAAAGCAAGAAAATGAAATTTTAGAAAAATTTTACTATCGACCTTCACAACAGTCTTCGTCCTACTCTACACAGCGATTTCAGGATTTCTCCCATGATTGGAAGTACCCTTGCAAGTCCTCCGGCGCTAGTCCGCTTAGTATTACAGTGACAGCTTCTTGGACCTCCCGTAAAACGCCATGATGATTTGCCTTGAGCTGCGAAGTCATATTGAGGAATAGAAAAAGAGTAGCAAGGAGCAATAACGGTGCTATAGGGTAGGTAAGGCAACGTTGGGATGCCTTTTTTCCCCCTAAACTCTTGCAGAACGAACGAGGAATGTGCCGGTGAGTTGTCGTGATGCAAGATCCAGTCATCCTTGACGAAGTCGCCAATATAAAGTTTTCCAGTCACTATCTGGTCAACGGGAACGTATTCACGATAAATGATCCCGTCGAATAAAACAAACAAATTTGCCTTCATATGTGTCTTCGCTTCGTTGGCCGCTCCTCACCCTTTTCCATCCACTATTGACTTTATTTACGCAACTCACAGTCATACTCAAATATTCAAGTCCCATCTCCAGTGACAACATGTTTGGGGTTTTTCGCCAGATTTCATAAAAAGTGAATCAAAAGACATTGTTTCTGATGTACGTCACATGTTTTCACTAAACCATCAAACAAATACGCATAAAATATAAGCCAAACGTGCTATCTAAGTACTTACTACTTTGAACTCTTAACTAAAAGCAAGGTTTCCCCTCTTAGACAGATGATGAATGCAAAAGTGCTGTCAGTTTTAAAATTGTAACTAAATTTCCGGAACTAAATTGACACACCTCTTACAAGAGTAGGCATGAGTCCACATTAGACCGTATCACTAAAAAAGTTAAAAATGTACATACTAAGTCGAGTATTGAAAAATGGAACAAAATATTGTTTTCAGTACCCTGTAAAACAGAGAATTTGAAATTGTGTGTTCGTTATAACTTATCTGCTTGATCAGTGATTTCAATAAGTGATATATTGTTGGAAAAAGCTTCACTCAGTGCACAATTCGTCCGAAGAAGTCATTAACCTATCTGGTCACATTCAGCTTTATCGAGGTTTCCTTAAAACCAACACTTTTTATTCGACAAAAGTTACGAACCCTCTTAATATATAAATTACTTGGTTTTTCATATTTGAGACATTGCAAAAGTGAGAAAAAAGATACAGAAAACATAGAGAAAAATGCAATTCCGCTGTTCTTACAGGGTGGCGAAAAATTGTTTAATTTAATTTCTAGAAATGTCTTAAAGAAAAAGTTCAAATCAGAGGTGCACATTTTTATCTTTTTTGTCTCTGTACATCGTAATACGCTTTAATGCACATGTACTATGTATATTAGGGTAGTTCTTAGAAGTTCAAGGGACTATGGTTTTTAGTCTCAAACGGTGATACTACGTCAAATATATTATATATAAACTTTGGTCTCGATTAGAGTGTAAAATAGTGTAACATACAGGTCAAAGCGCAGACAATCCTATGCTATGAAGACACAGCTTAATCGTCTCCAGTCGAGACCAATACTGTTACTTTTACCGTACTTTTGCCGTTTGATTGGGCGGAACTAGAAAAAACATTTCTATTTGATGTTTAAAGAGCACTCTAACCTATATATTTATTAGATCGTTTGAAATGTTTTTGCGACGACAAACAGGCCTTTGAAAATGAGAGTCCCTTAATTTAATGTTAGGGTGGTCCTCATTTTACATTTAAATTTGCCAAACGAATTGCACGTGGAAACTTGGTTCAATATCTTCTTATTTGTATAAAGGGCAAATCTATCGAAAAAGCACCTCGGGTTAAAAATTGGAAATAAATGAAAATGCAATCAAAATATAAGTAAAAAAGTGAAGTAGATATAAATACTTATCTTCTAGGAATCCGGTTTATTGAATTTTTTATTTTTTTTAATATTTCCACTGAGGTAGAAAGTTGAAATTTATTCTCACATTACTATGTGCTTTCAATGTGATTTGTCTCACCCGTCACAAGCTAAAGTAGGGTTATATATATATATACTTTTTTTCTTTTTAAATATTCAAGTTAGGTTAAAGTTTCTCTTTAAAACTTATGGAACCGCAGCTATATAACGGATTTCTGTGGGAAAATGTTTCTCGAACAGAATTATTTAGAAAATTTATCAATCTTCAAAATATTTTATTAATTTTATTATAACAATTTACAAAGCGTACAGCGGTAGTGAACAGCGAAATATTTTGCTACTAAAGCACTGCTGAAAATCCAATGTTGCTAAGCTTTGTTGAAACGTGCCTATAAATATTCCACACAATTTGGATTAACATATAGTTAACGTATGTATAAAATTGTGTATAAAAGGAGTACCAAACAAGTAAGGAAGTCTAAGTTCGGGTGAAACCGAACATTACATACCCATCTGTACACTTGAAATGCTGTTGGTGTTTGTTTTGTGTGCTTAGTAGTGTTACAAGGCTGCGCAATAATACATATATACATATTAGGCCGGGTCGATTTGTGGGGAGGCAAAAAAATCGCATTCTAGGGATGAAAATAAGAAACTTTTCCGAAGGAACCATACCTCTAAAACGAATTCTAATGTCCCCCCCCTTGGGGTCGTAGGGCCAAATTTTGAAAAATGCCACTTTGAAATGCCTATGTTTTTTCTTTTTGGAGTTTATTTTTCTCTTTAGAAATTTATTTAGTCAGAACATATGTAAATGAAAAAATGAATTTAACTTAGTAATAGCAAAAGAAATTAAAAAAAAATTATTAGAAATTAGCGTTTTTACAAACCCCTTTTAAAACCAAGGCATCACTGTGGTGCGTTTGCATGTCGTAAACATAGTTGTGTGGGTTTTTTATTCAACCGTTTTAAAAAATGAAGGTATCACTGTGACACAATTGCAGATCGTAAAATTGCTTGTGTTGTTTTTTTTAAGCCACCACAAGACACAGCAGGTAGAATTGAAATTGCCCCTACCCAAAAGTTCGACCCAAAGAGGGGGTCATCAGAATTCGTTTTCGAGATATGGTTCCTTCGGCAAAGTTTCTTATTTTGATCCCTAGAATACGATTTTCACCGAGCAATGAGCGATTTTTAAATCGACCCGCCCTAATACATATGGTTCTATTCTGAACTAATTTTTCTTTGAGTTATGCCTCCCGAAACATAGAAAATTGCTTAGCCATTTTTTTAAATTTGAAGTTTTTCCTATTTATTGTTATAAATCCACTTGGGAAATGAAATACCATTGATATAAAGCTTTTTTTGCAAAGATATAGCTTACTTTATTCGTCCACGACCCTTTTTAAAAATCTTTCATATAAAAGTGGGCGTGGTCCTTAACCGATTTCGTAAATTAAAATTAGTAAAGACAACCTCTCTGCCGAATTTTGTTACGATAGGTTTAACCATTTTTGATTTATAATTAATAATATTTGTAAAATTGATTTTATTACAAGTGGGCGGTGCCACGCCCATTTAAAAATTTTTTTCAAGTTTTTATCAACAGTCTCAATATCAGTTCATACGTCAAATATCAACATTTCTAGGTGTATTATTTAATAAATAATCAGGTTTTTTGTGTTTTCCAAAAATTATATATATAAAAAGTGGGCGTGGTTATCATCCGATTTCGCTCATTTTCAATACCAATCTATTTCGGGTCCAGATAAACTCGGGTACCAAATTTGGTGAAGATATCTCAATATTTAATCAAGTTATCGTGTTAACGGACAGACGGACGGACGAACATGGCTCAATCAAATTTTTTTCGATACTGATGATTTTGATATATGGAAGTCTATATCTATCTCGATTCCTTTAACCCTGTATAACTAACCGTTATCCAAAGTTACAATACCCTGTTTACAAGTACAGCTGGGTATAAAAACAGGACAATACTTAGAGACAATTTACTTAGCGTGCAGCGGGGACATTCATTTGACTAAGTGGTTACAGGCATCAACATTAACACCAGTGTGAAGTATGAATGTTGGAGACTTCGAATTCAAAATTCAGCTCCCGAAAAGCTAACTTATGAAGAAGTAAAATTAAGAAACATGTCCTAGTAACCATCACCGGGTGTAAATTTTTTAATTTTTCTCTAATATAACTAACAAAAATAAAAGTATAAAGCATTATGAGCCTGTCTCTCTCAATAAATACAAAACTATCTCAAACGATTTTTCTTATAAAATCTAGTTAAGTAAGTTTAAGTACGAGATAGAAGATGTGGAATCAAAATTCTCCATTAAACTGAGAATTTTGGAGGCCTATTTTCGCATTTAAATATAACTTTTGAGCGTTGTTCCATGGAAAACAAAAAAATAATTTTTTTGAAACGATCTAATGTTTATGTTTCATATCCATGTATTTGCCGATTTTTAATCTAAATTTTATCATTTTGTTTATTGACTAAACTTATGGTGTTAAAACCAGTATTAGGCAGAGTTTGGTGGTTACAATAATTAGCGCCAGCTTGCCGACAATATTGGACGTTTCCTGTAACTTGGCTTGGCAGAAATTAAGCGTCTAAGTTAATCATTCAGTTCACTCTGATGGCAATGAACTTCAGCAAAAGTAGGCGTAATTTGGCTTCGTAATATAGAATATGATCAACTTTTGTTGTAGTAGCAACATTTTACCCCTTACCGTTCATTAATTGCCATTAAAATCTTGTAATGTTAGCATCACTCCAATTTAGCGCTTGCGGAGTGTCCAAGGTTTTTCATTCCGATAACCGGCAGTTCGTCTTGAATTGTTTTCTCATCTTAGAAGAAGCTACAGTGTCAGACAAACAATAGTGCATTCGCTACAAGCCGATGTCTTCGGGAGAGTCAGCTGATCGCTTTTGGCATTAACCCGGTAATGCACCGAGAGATCTTGGGGCAAAAATGTGTTGAAAGCTGCATTCGCGGAGTGCCGCCCATGAAGCCTAGGCGGAGTAGCCGTAATGTTCGTTCTTCGGGCAAAAGATGCTCCAACTTGAGGTGATCCATCCCATTCCACGAGCCTTCGGATATATCGCCGAATGATGTGCGGCTCCGGTCAAGAAACTTGAAGTGGATTTTAACGAAGATTTTGAAATGAGTTCGAGAGAATTTTTTATGCACTGGCCTTGTTCGCAGACCCACAGAAGATAGCAGCTGCATCTTTATTCGCTGAACTATATCGACGCAAGAACGTAAAACTCATTAAAATGCCTTTAAGTGGATTGTCGTCACCAGTATACCTAGGTTAGGTTAGGTTGGGTGGTAGCTTCCCTGATAGGGGAAGCTCACTTGGACAACATGAAGGTCCGTTGTGATACCACATATAATAAACTAAAATAACGGTGACGTAGATATTACTACTTAGAGAATCGTTGGGTAGCAACGATAAAGTTCCGAATGATCCCGATCTCAACCTTGGATGGCTCCTCGGGAGATCCAAGTGAGTCGCGACCGAAATACTTTCGCCTAGTTCTGGCAAAAGTTGGGCAATCAGGCATAAAGTGATTTGGTGATTCCACCTCATCTTCCTCCATACAGTTGCAGCAGGATGGAGTTTCCAATATATTGAGACGTACCGCATGGATACCCATGAAACAGTGCCCTGTCACCCAATTATTTCAGCAGACCTCCTGCCATTCACTTTCGGGCAGAAAGATCTTGCAAATGTAGTATCCGCCCAACGATTGCTGAGCTGACTCGAGGCCCAGCTATGAGGAGCAAGCCACAGGTGGCTAGCGAAATCCCGAAATCCCTACAGCCATCTTCATCCGGTTCAGTTGTACCGATTCGGGCTAAGGGATCCACTTGACAGTTACCTGGAATATCACTATGGTCCGGGACCCAGATAATCTTAATTGTAAAATAATTCCATGCAATCGCAAGTGAGGTCAGGCACTCCCAGACCACCCTGGATCGAACTGTTGTTTTGCTCAAGGCCTTTATAGCCGCTTGGCTATCAGAGTAGATGTTAAGTTCCCTAACCATAGTAGCACTTGATATCATTTCATCCACCGCATCCTTAATCGCAGCAACTTCCGCTTGGAATACACTGCAGTGTTCAGCCAACTTAAACTTGCGGCTTACATTTAGCTCTTGACAAAAGACCCCCATGCCAACCTTTCCGTCCAACTTCGACTCATCCGTGAACAAGTTAACCGGTACCCATGCCCCAGATAATTCCTCTTCCCCACTCCTCCCTCGGGGGATCACTGGGGTGAAGGTTGCATAGGAGCGGTTATCGGCATACAATAATCCGTCCTGTCCGGGATAAAGTCGAAACTAGTAAGAATGCTAGAGTGTCCGAAGTCAGAAAGCCCATAACCCATATCACGAAGCCTGACCAACGACCGGGCCGCGGCTTCCTTTCCCGCCATATCTACTGGATGTACTATGTTCAGCATGACATTCAGTGCCACGGTAGGTGTTGTTCTCAGAGCGCCACTGATACCAATCAGCGCCGTACGTTGCGCAGACACTAACATTTTGGAGGTGCTCGACGTGTCCAGTGCTTTCTACTAGACCAGCACCCCTATAGAGCAGAATCGGTTTGACCGCCATCTCATAAAGCCAGTGTACTACTCCTGGCGAGAGCCCTCATCTCTTTCCGATAGTCACCAGTATACCTAAGATCATTTGTCTTTGATATAGGCATTATTTGGATGCTTATAAGGAGTAACTCATTGCTTATGACTTTCTTTGTCGATGCGGGACTTCACTTACGAGCTCTTAGTCAATAACATTATCTCATGTGGCCTTATTTCTGCCGAAGTAATATTAATAGGCAATCAGAACCAACTACGGCGGTCTGATAGTTGTATCAATCAAATTTCAGCCAACCGGTAAAGTACGCAGAGTAGACTGTTATGACTCATTGCGCGGTGCGTTCAACCTCCTAGGGAGTATTCGATGTTTAAAAGTGTCTTGTTTAGGATACAGATAATTTCTGGACACTCTGTAAGAACTCCTCTATTCATTTATTAAATAAAAGGGCATCCTAAAACTATTCGAGAATAACCATAAATAGAGTATTTTCAGGTTGTGATTCCTTTTTTACTTAGTACTCCTAGTGATCTTCCAAAGGTGTATTGGAGAAGTCTTTTCTTGCTATTATTTCGGAGCGCTCCTTACTTCTTTGACTTTGATGTTTCTATGATATCGATGTATGTATGTATGTATATAACTGATATTAAAGTAAGGATTTAATAACTGTTGAATAATTTCTAAATATCTTAACAAATATTAACAACATTTCTGCTTCCAGATATCCTCTTGAAGGTTGTACCCTGCCCTACTTCACCGACTGGGTTTATGACAAATTCAAAATGAGAGTCGATGGTAAAACACAATATCCGCAAATGCCTGCCGAGTTTCCGGCACCCACCGTTAATGCGCTCTTCCTGCAGGATCTTCAAACGCTTAAACTCGCAAGCTCAACTTCCGGAGAAGATCGTTTGATACGTTGTCACGGTCAAACATTACACGATATCTACACGCTTTGGAACAATCAATTCAAACGCATACCTGATATTGTCGTCTGGCCACATAGCCATCAGGAAGTAGTACAATTGGTTGAGCTCGCGCATAAACATAATGTTGTTGTAATACCATATGGTGGCGGTACTTCAGTGTCTGGATCGATTACGTGTCCGCAGGCAGAGCAACGTATGATTTGCGTTTTGGATACTTCGCAAATGAATCGCATGCTTTGGTTGAATAAACCCAATTTGACAGCGTGCTTTGAAGCGGGCATTGTGGGGCAAGATTTAGAACGCGAGCTACGCAAACTAGGCTTGACGGGTGGGTCATGAGCCAGACAGTTATGAATTCTCAACACTAGGCGGTTGGGTGGCAACACGCGCCTCAGGCATGAAGAAAAATGTATATGGAAATATTGAAGATTTGGTCGTGCGCGTACGTATGGTCACTGCAAATTGTGGTGTACTGGAACGCGAGTGTATGGCACCGCGTATTAGTTGTGGACCAGATTTCAATCACATCATAATGGGTTCAGAGGGCACACTTGGTGTTGTTACCGAGGTTGTGCTGAAGGTGCGTCCACTGCCACCGGTTAAACGTTATGGTTCGCTGGTTTTTCCCGATTTCGAGCGAGGTGTGCTATTTATGCGCGAAGTGGCACGTAGACGTTGCCAGCCGGCATCAGTGCGTTTAATGGATAATGTGCAGTTTATATTGGGGCAATCACTGAAACCAGTTAGAGGTTGGCTATCAAATTTTGTCGATACTCTGAAGCGTTCTTATGTCACTATGTGGAAAGGACTGGACTTGACAAAGATGGTTGCGGCCACGCTGTTATTTGAAGGCGAGGCGGAGGATGTGCAAAGGCAGGAAGCGCTTATTTATGAGATTGCTAAAGGGTTTCAAGGCTTCTCGGCAGGTGGTCAGAACGGTGAGCGCGGTTACATATTGACATTTGTCATAGCTTACATCAGGGTGAGTGGCATCATCATTGTTTTTTTTTGTTATAGGTTATTTATTTATCCACTCATTCATTGAAGGATTTTGCGCTGACTCAGAAAATTGTTGGTGAGTCCTTTGAAACGTCTGTGCCCTGGGATCGCTGCAGTGCGCTGTGTCGTAATGTGAAGCGACGCGTAGAAGCGGTGAGTCGCACTTTAAGAATATAGCCTTGGATAAGTAAAGTCAATTCAAAACTAAATTAGTGCTGAAGATTGTTTTCATATTTGCTTATTAATTTCTTCTCTTTTCACCCTTAGGAATGTTACAGGCGCAACATAAATCATTTCATTATATCCTGTCGCGTTACACAAACGTACGATGTCGGCGCTTGTGTTTACTTCTATTTCGCCTTTAAGTATTCAGCCATTGATGATCCTGTCGCAACATTCGAAGCGATTGAGATGAGTGCGCGCGAAGAGATTTTAACATCGGGTGGTTCGGTTTCACATCATCATGGCATTGGTAAAGTACGTAGCAAATGGTATGAGACAACTATTTCGAGCGCTGGCAGCGAATTGTATTTAGCGGCGAAAAGGCAGCTGGATCCGAAAAATATTTTCGCTGCGGGTAATTTATTAACGGAGGAGCAATGGCAGGTGGAAAGCAAAGGGAATGCTCATACGCTAACATCACAGTCAATCAACGTCGCGGCAAATTCAGTAATTAAGGCGAAGCTTTAAAAGCGGGAATATGGCATTAAAGTGGATTAAGAGGCAGCTGTGATGATGATGAGATGACCCAAGGCGAATATATACAAGGTTATGGCAAAGTAAATTCAACCGATTCGTCGTGCAGAAGAATGTCAAGTCAAAACAAAATTTTCATTGATTTCGATTAACTGACATATTGGAGTACAAGGCGTTGTATGGAACATAATCAAGAAGCAATCAGCTGTTGCTTTTTGCTTAACTCATCTCAAGGCGAATTCAGTACCAGGTGCTATTATCCAACAGCTGATTGCTTCTTCTTCACTATTTTCCATACAGCACCTTGTACTTTTTCAGTTAATCGATATCAATAAAAATTTTGTTTTGACTTGACATTCTTCTGCACGGCGAATTGGTTGAATTCGCTTTGTCACCACCTGGTAAGAATTCGCCTTGGCAAAAAGTATAGAGGACTTAATTTAAAATATTCGCCATTTCTTACTTTTGTATTAGGGCTAGGTTAGTATGTATATTAACTGTTAATATGTGTGACAAGAAAAAACTTATTTTTTTGCTTAATTATTTTGTATGCGAATATTAATTTTACTCAATTGTTTTATGAAATGAAATAGAAAAAGGATTGAGGTGTTTCTTATTCGAAAATTTATGTCTGTTTTGTTATCTTACTTAGTATATATTAAAGACTATTTTTTATTTAAACCGGAAAAACTTGACTCAAATTAAATGACCCGATTTTTCAAGAAAACAATTTCAAATTGTGTAATTTAAAGAACATTTAAAACAGTTTTCTTACTCTACTTCGCAGTTTTCTTTATCACATTTTTCACTCCTCTCTCTGCGTCTCTTTCTCCCTCTCCGTCTTTTCCATCCTTTCCTAGCTCTCAAGCTCCCCTCCTTCTCTCTCCCCCTCTCCATCTATCCCTATCTCTCCATCTTCGACTGACTCTATTTCATTCCCTCGTTTTTTTTTCACTACTCCTTTTTATTCTTCTACTTCCCTCATTCCTAGTCCCAGAGCTTACGATTTCTTCCTGAAATTCTCGCTTTTGGTCGAGAAGAAAACATAAGTCCTTTATATTACTGCCGACTGCAGCGACTGAATTGAATGTCGAGAAGTATGCGAGCTTAACGAATATTTCAAAATTTGAGAATCTAGCAAAAAAGCCTCAAATCTCAAGTCTCGAAATTCTCGCTCACTATATACAGAAGCGCGTCATATATCAAAGTTAATTAAAGTTATAAACAAATTCGAAAGCAATTTTAGTAATAGAATCTCTAGGTAAGACTAAGTTAAAATGCCGGTACGTAACGATCTGTCATAGACTGAAAGCATCCATAGTGCTATACTGCTACAACAACAACAACATCATCCATATTTGGCTCGACGGCCAAACTGAGAAACCCCTACTATACTTACTACATCTGTCCCTTCTAGTTAGCTTAATCTGATGAGCGTAGGACTCAACACAGCACAAGCTGAGTCGTTTCCTCCTGCAACCCGCACTTCTAAGTACGCCCATCAAAAGTCTGAAGAGATTTTGCATCCCTAAGTTTAAATTTATCATATGTTAATCGTCTATCTTTCTTTTATTCTGTTCGAAACGAGTTCTATATGTTTACATTGAAATGCTCCGTTGCAAGGATGCTCCAGCTCTGAAGTTAAGCAAAGAACTTCTCCTTAAGAATCTTTCAGAACGAGTAGGAAAATTAGTTTGAATTAGGTTACTTCAACGTGGCGCTGGTAGGCGAAGCTAACTTTGACCATGTAAAGGTCAGTTGTGATACTGTCTGAAATAGGGGTCGCTGTGCTAAATAAATAGGTTTTATCACGGGTATGTGAGTTTCACATTGGGTTGGAGAAACGCACTGACAGCCCCTTGAAAGGGTTGCCCTACATAGCTCCTGGGTATCCAGCGCATCCTTAATCGGGGTGGCGATATCCGACGACGCGATCCATGTTTAATCCAGGGAAATCCCAGTAGATTTACTCTCAGGTGAAATGGCCGATCTGTATGGCATTGGAATCAGCCGACCATCTGAAGATGATAAGAAAAGCGCAAAGTCACGAACAATAGTTAGGTTGCAAGAACGGTGGGAAGAAGCGAGAAAAAGGCGCTGGACCTTCATGCTAGTTCGGAATATAGCGGAATGGTACGAGCGAAAACAAGGCGAACTAAATTACCACCTCACATAGGTATTGAGCGGGCACGGCGGCTTCAAGGAATATCCACATAAGCGTGAGATAGAGGAGGATCCTTTCTGTCCACACTGTCCCTTCGAATTGGAAAGCGCAAAACATGTAATGTTTCATTGCGCTCCTTTTCACGGCGAAAGACTCTCTGAACACAGAGTTTTTGGAGAGGAGCCTTAGGAATTTAGTCCCCCGAATGTGCGGACAAATAGATTGTTGGCCTGTTGTGAGTAAGATGGCCTTGGGCCACTTGAGGGTAGTACGCTACCCAACGTCCAATGTAAAAAAAAATTGTGGCGACTTTCACTTGGAAGACATTGCTGTAGACCTCACCGTCAATCTTCCTTTCAACTTCGACTCACCCATGCACCAGTTAAATAGTCTATAGCTCGAATTTGCTCCCTCTCCCCTCACTTGAGGGACTGATAAGCAATAATCTGACCTGGGCTTAGATAAAGTCGAAGTTGGTAACAATGCTAAAGTGCTTGAAGTCAGTGAGTTCATTGCCCAAATCTATAGACAACGCGTATCGATTTTCTTGGGTCATGCTTCCTATCTGATTGAAATAATAGAAAGTGGACTATTAAACCACATATGGGATACTAAATTGCTTCAGAAATAGTTTACTTTAAAACCAAAGCTAGCGACCAACACCACACAGCAACCGAATGTCACATCAATCAGCGTTGATCGGTTTAAAGAATTTATTGCTACGTATTTTGCTTATATCGGTAGGTATGTAAGCTTGTCGGAATATTTTCACTGAATCTTGCTTAATAGTGAACTAGTTATTTTGAATGCAAAACCTCATAAAGTTGAAACCGCAGCTTCGCCAATGAGGCTACACGCATTTGTGTGCGCACGCGCAGCTGGTAGAAGGTGGTAGCAACAATAAAGTTGCTATTTCTCTTTGTTGCCCGATAAATCCATTAAAAAACCAAGAAAAGAAAACAAAGAATTCAACTAAAATATGCACGAATATCGACAACATATTTTCATGCTATGCGTTCATATGTCAAATTGTCAACTTCGTTAGCGCGCAACATTGCATTAACGCTTCGCATTGGCGGCGTGCAATCTGAAATGTCAAATGGTTAGGAACCGCAAGTATGTAAGCAATGCGGCTAATGACTATGAAGCGCTGAAGCGTGTGCTTCTAATAGATACTTCCATAGGTTGTATATCCAAAGTTCCATAGTTAAAAGAGTTACAAACTAGAAATAAGCTTTGCGTCTGACAGTTGGCTGAGATGAGCGCGATAAGAGTTTTTCGGTCCAACAAAACATGATGCTTAGCTGCTGAAGGAAGTGTTGTTGTGAGTGAGTGGCTGCACGCGAATGTCATTTTGGTGCACATGCAGACCGAGAGGTGCAGTCAAGTCAGATTGGCATTTGGATAGGCTAATGAACGAATGTTGTTGACGTTGTCAGTGCTGTCGGTGGTTGTTTTGATGATGATGATGATGATTTATTTCATAAGCGAATAGTGTAAATGTGTTCATTCAATGACATTCATGCGATCGGAGTCATAATGGTTGCTAACCGTAATGTCTTTGACGTATTTGAAGGACTTTGTGGTAGTTATATTTTATGTGTGGGGGTGATCTAGTGGTGAGGCAAGAAGAAGAGTTGGTAGATGCCGCCAACTTGAAGAGGAAAGTGATACATGACTATGACTCCTTAGTCGCAGCGATTTGTATCCGTATCCGTGACAGAACGGGGATAGAAAAGCAATATGATCTAAATCGTAGCTCTCGTCACAGTAGAACAATAAAAACGATATAATTCAATGAATCTTCCATTCCCGCAGAAATACTCTTGGAGTATTTGCCAAGCCACTGCCGATTGGCGCGCCCCGCTTAGAAAAACTTTTTTTTAAAATGAAAAAACGTTTTCTAAATTTGACGCTGCTTTATCAGGTACACGAATCCACAACCTTCGGTGTGGTAGGCGGAGGACGCTACCACCACACAACGGCGGCCGCTGGAGGGAAACACCAGCTCTCATGCCGTAGCTCATTTTGGCCCTCTCAGTGTAGATTGAAATTGGCTGCTTTCTGCATACTTGTTTCCTCAACAGTTCTTTCTTGAGGGAAGTCTATTTTATAACTGATGCAAGAATCCTGCTGAGAACTATAATGTTATTCCGAAAGACCTCTGTCGACTATCAGTGGGAATACTTTCTCCCACTTCCGATTCAGGTGAAGGTTTTCACAGCTTAAAATGTAAAACTATAAAAAAAAACATCACTTCCAGAGTGTAGGTGTCTTGATAACCCGTTCTTCGATGACAGCAAGTCCTTCACTTCGTTTTGTTTCTAGATAATGTCTAAAGAATACAGAACTTTAACAATTTTACATTTGTTTTCTAAATTATTACGAAGTGAATTGGCTTTGAGTTGAGAGAATATAAAAGACTCTGTCTTCGACATCTAACTCCTTGTTTGACTAAAATGGATCGGCTGAGTCCTCACAGTTCTGCTGAAATGGCGTTATTGCGGCCGACTATATAAGCTATGAGATATTTCACCCGCTGGTTTTCATAGCCAAGAAAGTGCAAGCTGCAGGAAGAAACGATTGGGCAAGTTCTGTGTTCGTGCCCAGCAGCAATTAAGCTACGTCCTATAAAACTTCTATTTTTTGCCAAGAGGATGAAGTTGTTCTATAACATAAGTCCTGGTACTTGATTGGCGTTTTTTCCATTGAGTTGTCAAAAAAATTCAGGTAACACTATGGACACATTCACCCTTTAACACTACGGACTCAATCAGTCTATGTGAGGTCCTCAAGGACCGGCCAGACCAACCTAACCTATGGACATATTCAACCCATGTGAGGTCTTTATTGATGGACCAATTCAACCTTACCGAACTTCATAGCCAATAATAAAAAGAAGTGATTTGTTTCCTAAACAAATCTAAGAAATGGCGGTTCTCCTAAGATGATGCAAAACGCCACGTACTTTCTCAGCAGAGCAGCTCTAGGCTAATATTTTATCTGTTGAGTAGACTGAAGTCAAGAAATATATGTAACAGAAAACTTTATAAGGGCCATCTGCTCGGTATTTTTGAAATACGACCACATCACATGGTGCTGCCCATCCATACTCCCTGTTGAAGGCGCGAAAGTGTCAAAACGCGTAGCAGAAACTTATTATTTAACGTTAATTTACAGACCGTAAAGCGTTAACCCGGGACACCATTTTTTTTTATAATTTACATACATACTCCTTTGCACAGTATCTTCCAATCTCCTGTATGCCCGATGTTTTTTCACAGTGCTAAATTGCCATCGTCTTGTTATGTACAATGTTGCATGCAACATGTTGCGTTTGTCACCCATTTCACCAGATTAATGTCTTTACAATTGCTCTTTCACCTGAATATAATCGATGGATTTAAAAAGCATACAAAAGGAAGTGAAATGAAGTGTTAAAAATCATGCATCTCAGCTAAAAAAACAACAATGGCTTTACTGCATTTACTAAGAGCATAAGACGGCATTTTGCGAGAGCAACAACAATAAGCAATGGCTTAGGTCTAACGTAGCAGCAACATCATGTTAACTTGGCTAACAACTTTTGGCAAGAAATAAGAAAAAAGATAAGAAAAACATAAACGTCTAACAACAAAGCACTGATACAATGTTTGATAGTTAGCGAATGGTTGCTGCCACATTTCATTTAAGTGTAAGCTGCATGCAGCTCCTGCGACGCAATTATAATCACCACAAAAATGTTTCAAAATAAACAAAAAGAAAAAGGCGACCAAGAGAAATAAATTCAAAAAACATATATTGGTTAGTTATTGTAGATAATAATAATAAAAAAGCGATTTGCGTGTCTCGTTTCGGCGTTCAATCTTCGGTACTTTCGTATGCGTTCTAATATAAGTCTGACTTCACACTTGGAAAGTATTCAAGAAAATTTAGGTAGCAAGCCTAAATAGGCCACTCAATGCCTACAAATAAGAATACTGAAGCATCAAACACTCAGATGTGGGCGCTGAACCTTGCCTGAAATTTATAAGCTCAGCATCAGTATTGAGATCTCATTGGTATAGAAAACATACAAAGGATTCAGCCTAGATCTTGGAGTTATACGGCAACAACTTCAATAAAAATTGCAACATCTTCCTTCTCGGAATAAGGGAAAACAAATTTTTTACTTAACAAAAAAAAAGTTGCCGAAGTTACGCTTTTGGAAACCACTGACCGGTATGCGATGAATAAATGTTGATCGATGATTATGCAGTTTGCTCTGAGTGTGTTTCACGGCGGCATCAATGCAATTCAATTTTACGCTCAATACTACTGAAATTGATTTTTTGTTATTCGGTGAAAAGCGGCACCAAAGTGATCTTTTTGTGGGTCATATAGAGCCATTAAAGCCATTGCGTTGGCATCCTTCATGTGGACTAAAGTGTGAATTAGGAAGTCGTCCAACTCGATACAATACTAGGGTACATTATTTAGTGTCGTTATAATATATTGTATTACACCGAGATTTTTATCAGTTGGTAAGCTTTAGTATATTTCTCTATCACAAACCACTTGTACGATGAGAAAAGGCGACTTGAAGGAAGAAAGATGCCAATTAAGAAGGAAAAAACGTGATGCAGAACGGCGTGAGTGCGATGAGCTCCAGATGCTGGCTGATAGGAAAATACCTGAAAATTCTATTAAAAAATCCGGTGGATGACGGACGGTTTTCAAGACCGGGACAGAGTGTACTTAAGCAGTGTGTGGAGCACTTTCCATCATTGCTAGCTAACGAGGGAAAAAACGAACCGCATACCCTAATCGCCGATGTCGGGTGAGAATGGAAATATCTAGGCTAAAGAATACGGCACCGGGTATGACGACTACCCGACGAGCTGTTCAACCCAAAGAGTTGTTAAAGCGCATTATCAATTTCTATGCAAAATATGGTCGGACGAGCATATGTTTCCAAACTGAAATTTAAGGGTACTCTGCCTAATCCAGAGGAAAGGCCAGCTCGCGACCGCCGCAAATTATTGAACAATTAGCCTGCTTAATATTGCAAAAGACTGAAGTTTAAAGTCAACGAACTGATTGGATTTTATCAGTGAGGCTTCAGACCTGGTTAATATACTATCGACCTAATCTTCATGATTGAACAGATCCTCAAGAAGACTAACGATAAGAGGATCGGCACTCACAATCTTTTTGCCGACTTCAAAGCAGCCTTTGACAGCGCGAGAAGTGTTTTCTTGTATGCTAATATGACTGAATTTAAGTTTCTTGCAAAGTTAACTCGGTAAGCCAAACGAGGCTTCAGAAAAGGTGACTCCCATTCATTCTATTTCTTTAACCTATTATAGGAGGGTACAGCTGCTTTTTTTTACTGATGACATTGTGGCGAATATTAGCATCACTATGCTGTTAGTAAATAATCCCAAAATCTACCGAAAAAAAGCAAGCAGCCACACTTATGTACATGTACATATTTAAGCAATCAGCCACACTTATGTAGAAGGCAACGAAGAATATTCCACACACATAATCAGCAGCTCGAAGTGAAGAAATTATCTCACATACACATATGTAGTCATCAGCTAAGAGCAGAAGTTGTTACTCACACATACACACGCATATGGCTGAATAACCAAGTATGAGATACAACTGTTCCAGAAGGCATGTTCTAGAATCTAGACCTTAGGAGAATATGCGAACGAGGCAACCGAGATTATAAAAGCAGCGCAAGATGAGGAATCAGTTATCAGTTGAATTTATACACGCTAATATTTGTTGAAATGAAGTATAATTGTGAAGTCCAAATAAAGACCATTTAGCAAATACTGAATATTGGAGTTATTTATTCGACAGTTCAGCGATTCGAATGTTAGCAGAAGGTGCATAATAATCGGAATCCCCCAAAATTCGTTACAATATTGCCTTTTCGGGAAGTGGATCTTGTGGTAAATGAGGACAAAGTGAAGTGCATTTCTGTCGTACCGCAATGATTCAGCGCATTTGCGGCTTGGCACCCACGTCACTGCGGGCGGATATACATAAGTTCCCAGACTGTGAAGGACTTCATGTATTATGACTGTGAAGTACTTCGGGAACCTGCATTAATGAAAACAATGTTAATTGAAAGTAAAAATCTTCGTCGACGAACAAATATCACTGTCTGTAAATGTCTCATCATATCTGTCCCCAAAATCTTTGGTGGCTGGGGTATATTATGTGAATATGAGAAGATGCTTCCGATCGGAAAGTATTCCTTACGGCAACCGTATTTGAAAGCAGAGGGGATTAAACTTCAACTTCATTAGTTATTCCTTTTGCCGACAGTTATCGCGATAGCTGGGGTGGCATGTTACGCAACGACCAAGATTGACTGGGTGGTTGAGCGCCAATTAATTACGATCATTACACTGCGTTACAAAAACGAGCTTTAGTTCTGTCCTAATGAACCAAATATACTTTTTCGGAAAGGAGAAACAATAAAAATAGCACGTGTATCGGCGATTTTCAGGTAAACGTCAAAAATTCGTTTCCTCCTCCCAACCCGCACTTCCTACATATGCTATCACTGACCAAGCCTAATTTAAAGGCATGTGACGGCAGAAGGCAGTGTCCAGTCAGAATACCCGTCATGAGTCTACAGTCCTCTCTTTTTAATGATAGAAGCAACTTTGTTAGTCTAAGGTTGTAAGACCTACACATAATCTTCGACACTTTACAGCCCCGCGCTTGAACCCACGCCTTTTCCGCTTGGTCGATCATGTGCACCTCTCGCATTCGCTTAATCTCGCCCAATCTAATTGGGACATCTACGGAGCAAGTTTCAAGGGATGCGCCCTTTTTAGCTAGTTCGTCCGCTTTTTCATTCCCATCTATTCCCATATGCCCTGGGACCCAATATAGATGTATGTTTTTCCCTGTCCCGATTCTCTCCAGAGACTGCTTACACTCTAACACGCATTTAGATGCGTGTGCTATGCGAGATTATTGCCTTAATTGCTGCTTGACTGTCAATATAAAAGTTAACACGGTTGCAGCTTAAGCTATTCTCTTCCAGGGTTTCTACTGCTTTGGTTACGGCTAATATTTCCGCTTGGAAAACGCTACAGTAATCCGGCAGCCTGTAGGATCAGCGCAGTATACCGCAGACCCTACTTCTTCCCCTCCTTGTGAACCATCGGTGTACACATGTATCGCCTCGTCCGCCATTTGCGCACCATTGTGCCAACCGTCCACCTCTATTGTGGCCTTAAGATCTCCCTCGAAGCGCAGATAGAGAATCATGTAGTCTGTTCGTCTTGTGATTGATGACGCTATACTACTATGGCCATATGGTCGGCGCTCAAGCTGCCCCGAAGCACCGAGCCTGGTTGCGGTCGTTAACGCTTTGTCTTTGCTACAAGGTCTACAGGTGGGATGTGCAGAATGGCATACAGTGCAGCTGTCCGGGTTGTTTTCAGGGCTCCCGTAATGCTAAGCATCGATAGTCTGCATACCCCCTCTAATTTTTTGAGGTATTGTTGTTTTTTGTGTGGCTTTCCATCAAACAAGAACTCCATAGTATAGAATAGGGCATACAATCGCTGTAAAAACCCAATGAGAAAGAGAGGGCGATTGGCCCTACGTACACCCCAGCATTCTTTTACATGCATAGAGTGCCGTTGAGGCCTTCTTGACCCTCTCCTCCACGTTGAGCTTCCATGACAGCTTACTGTCTAGGATGATTCCTATATATTTTGTGCAAGGTTTCTCCTGTAAGGTCACCTCCCCTAACTTAGGCCTGGTCCAATTTGGGACCTTGTACCTCTTTGTAAACAAGACCATATCCGTCTTCTCCGCATTGACTTTCAACCCGACATTAGATGCCCAGGTATTAATATCCCGAAGCGCCCGATCCATCAAAGAACTAATCGTTGAAGGCACTTTCCACCTTAAGACAGTAGGATGGGTAGAAAAACAATTTTTTTTTCGGAACGCTTTAGAGTCCCTTCAAGTTATGCCGAAAAATGTGAATTCAGTAAAATCTGAGAATTGATAAAAATCTATTTTTTTAATTTGACGTGATACTGACATTTCCACGAGTCTGCCTGCAAAAATTCAGCTCGATTGAATCACGGAAAAAGGGTAATAATCGATCCAAAATCTTTCACACACAGGCAGGACTTTATAAGAAAAAATTCTGACGTGTATATGAAAATCGGCCATACACGTGTATTTTTACTTTTTCTCACCTTTCCGAAAAAGTATATTTGGTTCATAGGACAGAATGTGTGTAACGCGGTGTTATGGGATGTCTTTCCAGCCTCTTCTCAATATGAGTTTGCATTTGAAGTCTAATTTATATTTCACTTGCAAAGTGTGAACACCACTTTAGCTCGATTGTGCGCTTGTCGCTAGTGTGCTTGCGCATTAAAACTCGGCAACTTGACCTACACTCACGCGGCGGGTTAATTGCTAACTACATCTATACGAACGCTATCATTGCAAAGCCACGCGGCAAACACACAATGTGTGAAATTCTTTTGGCTTCCTGTTTCGGCACCAGCAACAACAAGAGATACAAAAGCTGTTAGTCCATCTTATCGTTGGTTAAACGAAACGATGCTTTAAAATCTTCTTCTTCAAATAATTGGTCTTCTTTTGTTTACTCTTTTTATACCTTTCATGAAAATGAAATGGTATATTAATTTCGTCACGAAACCGAAATTGTAAGTCCTTAAAGGAAAATAGATAGACCCTCCATTAAGTATACCGAAATAATCAGGTTGAAGAGCTGAGTTGATTTAGCCATGTCCGTCTGTCGTCTGTCCCTCTGTCCGTCTGTACGTCTGTCCGTCGGTCCGTCTGTCTGTTTGTATGCAACTAGTCCCTCAATTTTTGAGATATATTGATAAAATTTGGTGAGCGGGTGTATTTGGGTGTCCGATTAAACATTTGTCGGAACCGACCGGATCGGACCACTATAGCATATATCCTCCATACAACCGATTTTTCAGAAAAAGAGGATTTTTGTAATATCTTACCCAATTTAACAGATTGCATTGATGAGATCGGTCGTATATATAGTATATATCCCCCACACCGATTGTTCAGATAAGGAACTTTTGTAATTACTGCCCTATTTTAAGAGCTAGAGGCTTCAAATTTCAACGAATGCTTACGTATATAGCATATATTGTTGTCTAAAAAAATCATAAAGATCGGTGGTATATATAGTATATATATGGTGGTATATATATTATATATATATAGTATATATATATATATTTCGCAAATTTTAGCCCCATTTTAACAGCTAGAAGCTTCAAATTTCACCGAATACTTACGTATATAGCATGTATTGTTGTCTGAAAAAATCATAGAGATCGGTTGTATATATAGTATATATCTACAACCGATTGTTCAGATAAGAAACTTTTCGCAATTTCTACCCCATTTTAACAGCTATAAGCTTCAAATTTCACCGATTTCTTACGTATATAGCATATATTGTTGTTTGAAAAAATCACAGAGATCGGTTGTATATATAGTATATATCTCATACAACCGATTGTTCAGATAAGAAACTTTTCGCAATTTCTACCCCATTTTAAACAGCTATAAGCTTCAAATTTCACCGATTGCTAACGTATAACATATACTGTTGTCTGAAAAATCATAGAGATCGGTGATATATATAATATATATATGATGGTATATATAGTATATATATATAGTTATATATATTTTTTTTGCGAATTTGGCCCCATTTTAACAGCTAGAAGCTTAACAATTCACCAAATGCTTCCGTGTATAGCATATATTGTTGTCTGAAAAAATCATAGAGATCGGTTGTATATATAGTATATATCTCATACAACCGATTGTTCAGATAAGAAACTTTTCGCAATTTCTATCCCATTTTAACAGCTACAAGCTTCAAATTTCACCGATTGCTAACGTATATAGCATATATTTGATGTCTGAAAAAATCATTGAGATCGGTGTATACATAGTATATATCTCATACAACCGATTGTTCAGATAAGAAACTTTGCGCAATTTCTGCCCCCTTTTAACAGCTATAAGCTTCAAATTTCACAAAATGCTTACGTATATAGCATATATTGTTGTCTGAAAAAATCATAGAGATCGGTGGTATATATGTTATATACTTCATATAAACTGTCATTTTTGTCCCTTTTTTACGGTTAGAAGCTTCACAATTCATCAAATTTCATAAATAGTTACGTTTACGTCATATATTTTTGAAATACGTGATTCGTAGTCATGGTTTTTACATGCAGACCACAAAAAACGTGAAGCTTTGCATCCTCACACAAAGAACCTACCTATTTTTTATTTTATATTTATCTTAAAAATCGTTTAGGTATGTATATCTGTTCACTATATATTTTCTTATCTTATACATCCGATTAATCGGAGATTACGAATGGGATAAGATTATTGTTAAGCCCCATTCATGAAAGGTATGAAGTCTTCGGCACAGCCGAAGGCAGTCCGTCCTTACTTGTTTATATATGTATATGCGCTTTTTTCACATTTTCTGCAATAAAGTTTTTAACAAATTGCCAATTCGTGTCGTTGTTATAAGTTTGCATCATGACAATGTTGTTGGTGTGGAAACTGCCACCACTGCAGTTACGCTTCCGCCACACAAAATTGGCGGCCATAAGAAAAAAATCTTTGGTAAAGGTTCAAAACCGTACATCCAACATTTTCACAATAGCGTAGGCGGGACTGTACATTTATAGTTCTACCCGCCGTATTGACTTACACTTTTGAAGCTGATCGTGCCCTGAAACGACTCTGAGTTGTAGATATCGCAAAAAATATAAAAGTGTATGCATACTTTCTGTGAAGAATCCTTGCACGCTTTGTTCCGAAACCTACTTTCGCTTAGGTATTGTATATCCCACAATACTTCCAGGAAATAAACAAAACAGTAGTGGTAGCCGCCAAATACTCCCCGAAGGTCAAGGAAAGTACTGTTTGATGGTTTTTTTTATCACCTGTGATACTTGCCCGACTGCATTGTGAACGATTTTTTGACCCGCTTGAACCTATGGTCTGTGGACTTTAGTCGCCTATAACAACAGTCAATTCATATAAAACCACAAGAAAAATAAATACTTTTTCTGCAATCTGAGTTTTGGCAAATCTGAATAGGATCTGAGACCTGATACCAAATGTAAAACTTCTTGTGATTTCCTCTAATTTTCATTAAATTTTATATATTTTATTACCATTGAGATGGAGTGACTCCTTTGGATACCTTCTTGGTACATTCAGGACTTTAATTCGACCATCCAAGGAGGTGTCCGATTCCAAAATTTAATAGGACGGTTAGGTTAGGTTGAACTGAACGGTCCATGAGAACCTCACATAGGTAGTCCGTAGTGTTACCAGAAGTTTATTTTAACGCCCAAACTGAAAAACCCTATCAGAAACCAGGACCAATGTTTAAAATAACTCCGTCCTCTTGGCAAATACTCGAAGCTTTCTAGGACTTAAGCAACTTGCTGCTTCCAGATCTGACAGTTGTATCATTCCCAATAGCTGGAGTCTTAGCCTGGCAAGCGCAGGGTACGAGCATAAAACGTGCTCGATCATTTCCTCCTCCAACCCGCGCTTCCTACATCTCCTATCACTGACCAAGCCTAATTTAAAGGTATGCGATGCCAGAAGCAGTGCCCTTTCTGTGAATAGGCCATCAATACTCCCGGAGGTGGCGCGGTATCGGGAAGGCTCCGTTCGAATACAGCGAAATTTATCCCCTGGCTGCAAATCGTCCAATTATGGAGTTCACAGTTCTTGGTCACCGGCATCCCGCCGCACTCCTATGAGGCGAAACGGCGTAGATGCCAGTCCTAAACCGCTCCGCCTCATAGTCGGGCGCTATGGAGTTCAGCTAAGCTCTCACACCAACGACAAGGTGTCTACGCTAGGGAGGAAAATTTAATAGGGAACATCTCAAAGATTTAAAGAGCTTATAACGATATCAAAAGGCATTTTTACGAGGACAGGGGGATCTATCTACACCAATTTCGAAAATTTTTTAGCTCGACTTCGAATTTGAAAAGTCTATCGGTCTCGGGGCTGGATGCTCTATTTATAATTAATTATGAATGCATGAAATCCCTTTTAATTACAGCTCATTTGTCACTTCGTTTTAGGCCATGTGCTACCACTTTCTCTAACATCGTTAAAGTTAAGGATAAAGCACATATCAACGCGGTTTACTTCCTTCAACAATTCCAATATGTCCCTCTCTAGATTCCATGCCTTGTCCTCGCAGAGGCTTAGCAGCTAAGCAATATCTTGTTAACGTTGCAACTACCATGGATAGATGAACTTTGCTAAGCCCTAATAGTTCATTCGAGCTCTTTACCTAAAGCAGTGGCAAGAAAGACCTCGACACGTAGTATGAGGTAATGTTAGCCCACCGAGTGCGTAACTTATTCTAGGCCCACCCTTACCAGCAGCAGAGAAAGCCTTCGGAATATCAACGTCCAAGCGGGTTAGGGGGCTTAGAATATAACCGCGGTAAATATGCCTGTCGTAAGAGACGAATAAAACACCAAATTGTTTCAAGGGGTTGTGTAGCGCAACCCTCTCAAGAGGATGCCAACGCAATATATAGCTTCTCCAAACCAATTGTCAACCTCACCTACTCGTGGCGAATCCTGTTTCATTAACAGCCTAGGCTCTAGCCACTCCGAACTCCGGATGGATCTAAGGGGTAGGAGGGCGGTATGGCCTAGAAGGTTGAATTTGGTCATATTAAATCGTTCCCGAGATGGTAGGGGCTGGTGCCTTATGGTGCTTGTTACCGGAACGTACCGGATCTGCATCCGGCAAAGGACCATCAAGATCGATAATACCCCCAATGCCTTCGGAGAGTGTCCTTATCGCTACAACTACAACAACATCGGAATACCAAAGTCTCTATTAATGGCCTGTTCAGCTCAAAGCGTTTGATCGAAACAAGATATCAACATGACAGTTGCCAGGAATATCCGTATTCCCTGGCACTCAGGTAATTAGTATCAAAAGTAGTTACATTCACGGCGGAGGAGCTCGGCGCTTTGATGGGCGCTTGACTATCTGAGTAAATAGTAAATACCCTAAGGTAATGTCTATGAAAGTATTCTATCTACCGCATCCTTAAGGTCGCAAAATTCGGACAGGACTACAGTGACGTATTGCATTCCTGGCAGAATGGTCGCCTCACATCTTCTACTAACCTTCCGTCCACCTTAGATGTTATCGTAAACCGGTTCACAAGACTCTTGCCCCATATCAGAGGGAAATAAGTGGGAGGGCTAATATGCGTATACAAACGTTTCCAAAGACAAAAAAACTGCAAACAACAAACCCAACTGCTCGAATCACGTGACCCCCATGGTTTTTTGCTACGTCGCCCCCCCGCCCTCCCCTCCAAACCACAACCTGTATTCCCTTCCTTAAATATCTTCACCTAGCTACGCTTTTGCCCCCCCCCCTCTTCCATTTATTACTTTCCTTATTCTTTTTTTTTTGTTTCACCATCCAAGATTTTTGACTAAAGAGTTTAGGTAATGACAATAATTCTCACAAAAACACACTACTTATGATGCATCCCCCCCCCACTCTTTTTTGTTTTTTCCCCCCCCCCCCCCCCCCCCCCTCCCCCCCCCTTTTTTCCTTCCCACTATATTAACCCCTGTAACTTACCTCTGATACCCACAACCACCCCCACCACTCGCCATAACTTAAACTAATACATTATCTATAAGATTTTTTTTTTTTTTTTTGTTTTGATTAAGTGGTTGTGAGTGCTGTGCTTCCATGAAAGGAGTATCATAATCTGTCTTTAGCACTCATCAAATTGTCATTCTTGAGGAAAAAAGGGAAAAATTTATGGGCGGGCTGGAAAAGGGAATATAAAAAAAAGTAGAAGGGAAAAAATTAGTAGGTGCGATCGGTTGGAGGGTGAAAATATTTTCTTTGCCGTCGAGGTGAACAGGAAAAAAAGAAAAAAAAAAAAAAAAAAAAAAAGAAAAAACAAAAAAAAAAAAGAAATAAAAAAAAAACAAAAAAAAAAAAAAAAAAAAAAAAAAAAAATTAAAAAAAAATAAAAGAAAAAAAAAAATAAAAACAAAAATAAAAAAGAAAAAAAAATAACACAAAAAAAACAAAAAAAATAAAATAAAAACCAAAAAAAAAAAAAAAAAAAATAAACAAAAAGAAATAAAACAAAAAACACAAATAAAAAAAAAAAAGAAAAAATAAAACTTAAAAAAAAAAAAGTAAACAAAAAAAAAAAAAAAAAAAAAGAAAAACAAAAAATAACAAATAAGACAAAAAAAAAATACAAAAAAAAAAAAAAAAAAAAACAAAAAAAAAAATAAAAAAAAAAGAAACTAAGAGTAAAAAAAAAAAATAAAACAAAAATAAAAATAAAAAAAAAAGAAATAAAAAGAACAAAAACAAAAAAATAAATAAACAAAAAAACAAAAAAAAAAAAAATAATGACATCAAAAAAAACAAAAAAAAAAGAAAAAAAAAAAAAAAAAAAAAAAAAAAAAAAAAAAAGAAAAAAAATAAATAAAAAAAAAAAAAAAATAAAAAAATAAAAACACATTAAAAAAAAATAAAAGAAAAAAAAAAAAAAAAAAAAGATAAAAAAAAAACAAAAAAATACAACACAAATAAAAAAAAAAAAAAAATAAAAAAGGAAAGAAAAAGAAAAAAAATAAAAAAAAAAAAAAGCTCCAGTTAGTCTGCCATTGTAAGTTTAAAAAAAATATAGGAAATAGAAATAAGAAAGTTAAGGAATAAGTAACGTAAAAGGAAAAAAAAAAAAAAAAAATAGAAAAGTATTAAAAAATAAGAAAAAAAAAAAAAAAAAATAAAAAAATAAAAAATAAAAAAAATAAATAAAAAGAAAAAAAAAAAAAAGAAAAAAAAAAAAAATAATTATTAAAATTAAATATTATAAAATATATGAAAAAAAATTAAAAAAGGAAATATTATATATTGAGTATTATTGAAATACACAATATAATAATAATTCCCATATAAAAATAAATCCACGTTCAAGACAGGTAAAAAAGAAAGGTACACCACATCATAGAGAATAAAATAAAAAAAATGTCGGCCCCACTACTAGTGACCGCTTATATTTACACTCATCTATCACGATACCATCTATCAGTGAATTTTAGTACATATATATAATGTCAAGGACCACAAAACATAAGTTAAATAAATAGTATAAAGAAAAAGTAGTGATATAAAATTGAGAATACAAAGAGAATAAGTAAAGAAAAAAAAAGCAGGTGTAGAGAGAACTAATAAAAAAAAAATCTAAAAAAAAAAAGACCGAGATAGCAGTAAATAATTGTAAAGTCCATGCAAACAATCGTTAAAAGGAGCAACATAATACAACGTATGAAGTGTGTTTGATTGTGTGACAAAAATTTAATATTATGTTCCGTGAACAGGACTCTAATAATAAAGCAAAACTGAATGTTTGTAATAAGTCTTAAAAAAAAAATGAGAATAAAATCACGTCATCACAAACTTTTTGTATTTATATATATTACCTAGTATACAAAAAACAGCTATAGCCACACCGAATTAAATATATGAAAAAAAAAAAGAGTTAAATAGATTATTTTATAAAGTTTAAACAAAGGATTAGAAAAAAAAATAACAGATAATAAAAAATTGATAACTACTTATCATAATAAAATAACACAATTACTATATAAAAATTTGCTTTTTATGCGTGAGGAAGAGATAGTAAAAACTATAAAAAATTTGTAATATAAAGAATCAAAAAAGTAAACCAAAACATAAAAATTTATAAATTAAATAAAACAATACAAAATAAAAGTTTAAAATAGCATTATTATATTAGTCTAAATTAAGTGACTTAGTTGCATGAATAGAAATTGATAACAACAAAAAAAAAAAAAAAAAAATACAAAAAAAAAAAAACAAAAAATAAAATAATAAATAAAAATAAAAAAAAAAAAAAAAATTAAAAAAATAAAATAAAAAAAAAATAAATAAAAAATTAAAAATATAAAAAAAATAAAATAATAATAAAAAAAAAAAAATAAAAATAAAAATACACAATAAAATATAATAAAAATAAAAATATAATAAAAATTAACATAAAATAATAAAAAAAAAAAAAATAATATATAAAATAAATACAAAAAATAAAATATAAATAAAAAAAAAAATTAAAATAAAAAAAAAACAAAATAAAAACAAATATAGAAAAATAAAAAAAAAATAACAAAAAAAAAAAAAAAAGAAATAAAAAAAATTAAAGTACAATAAATAAAAAAAAAATAAAAAAATAAAAGAAAAACATAAAAAAAAAAAATAATAATAAAAAAATAATAAATACAAAAAAAAAAAAAATAATAAAAAAATAAAAAAACAAAAAAAAATAAAAAAAAAAAAAAATAATAAAAAAAAACAACCAAAAAATAAAAAAAAAAAAAAAATAACAAAAAAATCTATAAATATAATAATAAAAAAATAAAAAAAATAAAAAAATAAAAAATATAAAAAAAAAAAAAAAAATAAAAAAAATATAAAAAAACATAAAAAAAATAAAAAAAAAAAAAAAAAAATAAAAAAAAAAATAAACAAAACTAAAAAAAAAAAAATAAAAAAAAAAAATAAAAAAAAATAAACAAAAAAAAAAAAATAAAAAAAAATAAAAAATAAAAAAAAAAATAAAAATAAAAAAAAAAAAAAAAAAAAAAAAAAAAAAAAAAAAAAACAATAAAAAAAAAAAAAAAAAAAAAACAAATAAACAAAAATGAAAAATAAAAAAAAAAAATAAAATAAAACAAAAATAAAAAATATAATAAAAAAAAAAAAAAAAAAAAAAAAAAAAAAAAAAAAAAAAACATAAAATAAAAAAAAAATTAAACCATGTGATTAACCACAATCACACATAATCTAAAAAAAAATGCCCGTGTTTATCAATTTTATTTATTATCTTATCTCAAACTCAAACGACAGAGAAGTAATTAATTTCTTTGATATAGCGCTCATAAATATCTTTTTATTATTACCTATATGTTTTTAATGAAGATTGAAGATGGTGATGTTTGAAAAAGTGGGGTGAGGAAAGGGGAAGGTGAATACCAAAATTACTATTGATTATGTGTTTTTCTCTGACCATAAACAATATTATTTTCTTATTAAAGTGTCGAGATTTTAGCTGTTGTGTGGCTCTTCAGACGAAACCCTAATTCCTTGGAAGAACCCTCCACAGGAATAATATATTGAATATTTTTGAATTGTCATTTATTTTTACTCTCTTTCTTAAAATTTCCTCTGTATGTAAGTGTATTCTTTTTTTTTGATCATATTTTTTCTTTTTTCTTTTTTATGAATTTTTTCTGAATGTTGCCTTTAATAGTTATTGTTTTTTTTTGACACCTCAGCCTTTTTTTTTTTTTTTTTCTTTTTTTTTTATTTTCTCGTTTGTTTTTTTATATTTTCTTTTTTCTTTTTAAAAATTGGTTGGTATGAAAAGAGAGGAAAAAATACTGTATAAAAAGTTAAAGGGAGAAATTCTAAATAATTATAAATTTAAAAGAAATAAAAAAGAATATTTTTCTTAGGAGAAATAGAATTCTAA